>VOPJ01007024.1:0-24219 GCA_014673585.1 Semibalanus balanoides | reverse complement strand
GATAAATTGACGCGGATTTATTCGGACTCGCTCGTCCTTCGCCGTTTAAGGCGTCTTACTGGTATATATTACTTAACATGCATAGATAGGGAACGATTATATCAACAATCGTTCAAGTTCTAGAACAAGGGGATCAACAAAAAGTTTTTCAACCAAAGGTGTATCTGAATGCCACCTTCGACTCGAAAATGTTTTAAAATATATATATATATATTATTCTGTTTTATTCCAATATATAGGCCAACTTGTGTTCTTCATCGTTTTCTCAACGATAGATCAAAACAGTTTTGGACATTTTGAGAGATTTATTGTGTTTCATATTTATTATTCCCTTTAAAAAATGAGAAGCGGAAATGAAGCAGAATAAGTTTAAATCCAGGTTAACTTCAAGATAAAATGAATCCGAAATATTTGGTGGGCCCGAGGTACGACGTTCATCTGTCGTTGTTGAGTAAACCGTATATGGTATATCTTACATGAGGTTGTTTGACCAGCTGCATGTTTTTGTAAACATTTTAATGTTATTAACTGGTTTTAAGCTAGTTTGCGTCTAAAGCGAGGGTCTCAACGAATCCATTGACCACCGTTATTCCGTCAACGATTACTTTGCCCATTTGAGCAGATGATTGTAATTGCAACAACTAACCGTATTTAGCTACATGTCAAAGTTAAATAGTTATTTCAAGAATACAATTATATTTGTTTTATGATATCGGTTTATATGGATTCTAACACAGATGACAAAATTTATCGAAAAACAATCTGTCGAAGGGACCGATTGACCGTCACAAGATAAAAAATGGATCCGTGTGTGTCAGACTGTATAATTAATACAGTACAATCGGGACTGTACGTATGCCTAACAGAGAGGACGACAAAATTGGTATTTAAAAATCATCCGGTCGACGACCGAAGGACGTCAGCAGATCAAAATTGAATCCGGTGTTGAATCAGGACCTATCATTGATAAAGTTTCAATCGAACTGTACATTGATACAGCCTCCAATCACTGTATCTTTGATCCAGCTTCGATTCATACCGGTATCCATTTTGATCTGCTGCAGCCATCGGTCCGTTGACGGATGGTTTTTAAAGAATACATTTTGTCGTCCTTTCTGTTTAGGTATAAATACAGTCCAAATGGACTGTATTAATTATACAGTCTTGATTCACACCGGAATCCATTTTTATCTTGTGATGGTCATCGGTTCCTTCGAAGATTGTTTTCGAGACCATTTGTCATCTGTGTATGTCCATATAACCGAATATCCTAAAATAAATGTAATTGTATTCATTTAATAACTATTTACCATGACAATATAGCTCATTTCGTTGTCGTTGCATTATAATAAATATTCAATGGACCAAAAAGGCAATCACCGAAGGATAACGTTGGTTTATGGATTCGTTGTGAACTAGCTTCAGGCAAAACTAGTTAAAACCAATGTATAACATTTAAGCGCTTGCAAAAACATTGCAGCTGGTCAAACGATCTCATGCAAGCTACAAGCTATACCATATACGGTTTATAACGGTGGTCAATGGATTCGTTGTGAACCTAGCTTCAGGCAGAACTAGCTTAAAACCAATTTATAACATTTAAGCGCTTGCAAAAACATGCAGCTGGTCGAACGATCTCATGCAAGCTATACCATATACGGTTTACTCAACATCGACAGACGAACGTCGCACCTCGGGCTCACCCAAATTGTCTTGGATTCATTTGAACTTGAAGTAAGGGTGACCTCTGCTTTCATTTCGGCTTCCATATTAATGTTTATTAAGGAAAATTAATAAACATAAAGCACTATATATCGCCTCAGCTATTTCACAAATGCCCAAAACTGTATTGGATCTATCGTTGAGAAAACGAAAAAGAACAAAGGTTAGCCTATATATTGGAATACAACAGAATAATAGAGCTATGTTTTTAAACATTAACGAGTAATAGGTGGTAGACAGCTACGCCTTTTGTTCAAAAAACTTTTGTTAAATCTTTTGTTCCAGAATTCGAATGGTTGTTGATAAAATGTTTCGTTCCCTGTCTATGCCATGTTAAGTACAAACTATTGCCTTTCCTAACGCAAAAATTTGAAAATGAGCCATCATGACTTACAAATGCGGTCACAGGTCAGTGACCTACATGACCTCGGTATAATTTTACGAGCACATTGTGTCATTAAGCATCTTGATGACGAAAAACACCACTTTTATGTTAGCATGTGTTGATCGCATTTTCCTTGGACTGATATCCATTCAAATTGCATAGGGTATGACCGGAAGGCGAGAATGCCACCAAAAAAAGGCAAATGAGACAACCTTCGAACTCATTTGCGGCAAAAACGGATTTCATTTTCGGAATCAGCATGAAAAACGGAACCAGGAAAACTAGGGGGCCAATTGATTCCGAACAACGAGTGCAAAATGAAACACCCTAGTGGGGAGGGGGAGGTAAGAAAGTGGGAATGACAGGGAGGAAGCACCTTACCGCCTCTGTTGATATGATTTGAATTAAATGAACAAATAATGTAATTGTTCGTCCAAATAATGATTTGTGTACACTGTAGTAGTGTAGACCTTGATTATCATTTGATCTTGGGATGCTTTGTTTGTTTGTTTGTTTATTTGCACAAATCGTCGACGGGATACCCCAATGATGGACGAAGCCAAAATATAAAATTGCCTAGGCTTGAAAACAAGAGCTACAAGACAAAAACATGTTAAAATATACTTAAATACACCAAAAACATAAAATATGACATGTATGGCATCAAAACATGGTACAAAATATGGCACAAATTATGGCATAAAACTATGCACAAAATATGGCATAAAATATGGCATAAAACATGACATAAGACATGACACAAAACATGACATAAATGCTATACATACCTTTTTAAAAAGCTTATATGTTTAAGCTACAACATTACGATTTTAGCTCTCATAGGTACCTATGTTTTTAAGGGTTTTAGATAAAAATAAAGTCATATGATAAAAGCTAGCAATTAGGGGTTAGCGTTAGCTTCCGCTAATTGTGTGAGCGGTTTAGCGGTTTAGCGTTAGCAAAAGATGAGTTTTTAGTTAGCAGATCAGCGGTTAGTGAAGATAACTTTTTGGTTAGCGTTGCCCACCACTGGTGAATGCAAATGTAAAAAACTATTGTACAGAATGTAAAATAAACTCCGATGCTTCATTAACATAGATATAGAAGCTTAGTGCATTGCCTTTAATATCCGTTGTAATATAAACAAAGCTACATGGTGCAACTATAGGTATTAAAGTCAGCAGTCACATTACTCAAATACAAGAATGCAATAATATAGCGCAATATTACAGCAGTAACAAATAAATAATGCTGCAGTCGTGTGTCTTATGGTGATTCGACGCAGACAAGATGAGTTACTTTAGTAGGCCAACGTCTGGATATTTACTGCCAACTCAGTCAGCCTGTATCTGGCTGCTGTGCTCGGTGTTAGCCACTATACACGGCCACTGTACACGGCCACTGTACCACTGTACAGGGCCACTGTACCACTGTACAGGCCACTGTACCACTGTACAGGCCACTGTACCACTGTACACGGCCACTGTACCACTGTACAGGGCCACTGTACCACGTACACAGCCACTGTACACGGCCACTGTTACCACTGTACAGGGCCACTGTACCACTGTACACAGCCAACTGTACCACGGCCACTGTACACTGTTACAGGGCCACTGTTACCACTGTACACAGCCACTGTACACGGCACTGTACCACTGTACACGCCACTGTACACGCCATTGCTCCACTGTACACGGCCACTGCTACCACTGTACACGGCACACTGTACCACTGCACAGGGCCACTGTACCACTGTACACGGCCACTTGCTGTACACAGCCACTGTCCACTGTACCACGGCCACTGTACACGGGCCACTGACCACTGTACACGGCCACTTACCACTGTACAGGCCACTGTTTACCACTGTACACGGCCACTGTACCACTGTACACGGCCACTGTACCACTGCACAGGGCCACTGTACACTGTACACGGCACTGTTACACAGCCACGTACCACTGTACACGGGCCACTTGTACACGGCCACTGTACCACTGTACAGGCCACTGTACACTGCTACACGCCACTGTTACACAGCCACTGTACCACTGTACACGGCCACTGTACACGGGCACTGTACCACTGTACCAGGGCCACGTACTACTGTTACACGGCCACTGTACACAGCCACTGTACCACTGTACACGGCCACTGTACCACTGTACACGGCCACTGTACCACTGCACAGGGCCACTGTACCACTGTACACGGCCACTGTACACAGCCACTGTACCACTGTACACGGCCACTGTACACGGCCACTGTACCACTGTACAGGGCCACTGTACCACTATACACGGCCACTGTACCACTATACACGGCCACTGTACCACTGTACAGGGCCACTGTACACAGCCACTGTACACCAACACTTACTGTACCACTGTATACGGCCAATGACGGCTCACTGACGGCCACGGTACACCAGCCCTCACTGTGCCACTGTGTACCCCTCCAACTGTGCCACTGTGTACCCCTCCAACTGTGCTTCTGTGTATCCCTCCCACTGTGCCACTGTATACCTCCCACCGTGCCACCTTGTACCCCTACCACCGTGCCACCCTGTGGTCTGAACCCCTTCCACCGTGCCACCTTGTACCCCTCCCACTGTGCCACTGTGTACCCCTCCCACCGTGCCACTGTGTACCCCTCCCACTGTGCCACTGTGTACCCCTCCCACTGTGCCACTGTGTACCCCTCCCACTGTGCCACTGTATACCCGCTCACTGGCGGATCCAGAAAGTGTGATTTTGACAGTTTGGGGGGGCCAAATCCCAAAAATTATCGCATTAATTCGGGAAAACTCATCGGATTTCGCTTGCTATATGTATCAATAACTGATTTAAAACAAACTTTCTCTAGAAAGTTGCTTAGTTTTTTACGACAAAATCAGGAAATGTGTCAAATTTGCGCCGATTTTGGGTGGTTTGGGGGGGGGGCATGGCCCCTTTGGCCCCCTGGATCCGCCCTTGTACCCGCTCTTACCATGCTGGCTCAGCATGTGTCACAGTTTAGTCTTGTCCGGGGATGCTGTTGGGAAATATGGTGGCGTCTGGCGAGTTTCGTATTTAACCGGCACATCGATCGCGGTGTTATCGGCTGGCGATAGTTCAGCCGCTTCTTCTCGTGGCCGGCAGAGGAGAGATCCATCTCTCGCCATCACTTCAGCTATTGCAGAACACCACCCTACTTGCCAGACTGCTCTCGACCATCACTATCAGGCGTCCCAGATAAAAGGCAGAATTACAACAAAAAATATATATTTATGTTCTAAAAACGCTGGCAACCAAATTTGAGAATCAAAATGTCACGTTTTCACTCTTTTTGATGACCATACTAAGCTTTCGTGCTACCTTTTCATTTTTATTTGTCGGCTTCAAACAGGATGTTCCTATGCCTTCTTTTGTCTTTGCGGATAGCCTGAAGGTCACATGGATCAAACAATTTCTTGACGAAAACTATCACGCTAAAAAATGGATGTTAGTAAGGCAAAACAAACTCGTTGTCGGAGGATCACGCTCCGACTCCGTCTTGGGGCATAAGCTGTTAACAAGATAGGTGAATGAAAGAGAAGTACCACCAACAAAGTTTTGTCGAGAAACTTGTCAGGTCTAGCAAAACTAGTAGCAAATGAGATGGAAACAGACGGATCGGTCTTATATGAAGCTTTGTGACTGAATAAAGATCATAAGTTGGATAAGAAGGAATTCCAAAATAGCAGCTGATCAAGCGCGGTGTGCAGGTACGCATCAAAGACGTGTACGAGGATGGTGCACGGAGGTTAATGACGACCAGCCAGCTGACACAGACATACAATTTTGGTAATTACGAACGCGCGCGAAGTGCCAGCGAGTCCTCACTGGATACCAAATCTTTATCACATATAAGCGGCCGACCCGGCCCGGCCTCCTCACTGGATACCAAATCTTTATCACATATAAGCGGCCGACCCGGCCCGGCCTCCTCACTGGATGTGGATACCAAATCTTTATCACATATAAGCGGCCGACCCGGCCCGGCCTCGTCACTGGATGTGGATACCAAATCTTTATCACATATAAGCGGCCGACCCGGCCCGGCCTCCTCACTGGATACCAAATCTTTATCACATATAAGCGGCCGACCCGGCCCGGACCGGCTGCTGTCATATGTACCTACATGGGCGTCGCCACCACTGGGGACACTAGGGACATTTTTTAAATTTGTTGGGGCACCGTGCCCTGGTGCACCACCCCTGTTTCGCTACCAGTGATTATGATCAGATTAGGTAACCACCAGACCATAATGCACGCCGTCAGACCATATGGGTAAGAAGCCACATCAGACGATAAGAACTTCAGGAAAAGCGATCAGACTATCAGGGCATCATACCATCAGTAAGGTCCAACATCAACTCAAAAGTCATGACGCTTCTTTTGCGGCTCTGGACGTAGCCAAGGGGAGTATAGGGTGGCAATGCCCTCTCCCTCAGCAAAATGAATTAACACTATGATAGAATGGGATTCTCTGACAACCCGACCCCGGTCAGCAGTATATGACTGAGGTACATTTTCTTTTCCGACGTGCCCCCCTCCCCCTGATAAAAATCCTGGTTACGTGCCTAGCACAAGCTCGTGTACCTAGCCTACCTATAATACAAATACAAATTCATGTGACTTTCTAGTAGTATGGGCGCAAATTGACCTTAGTTGTCGGCGCACCAAAAAATAAACAAACATACTTTCTATTAGAACCTAATGATCTTTAAACTGGGATACCTGACTCAAGTTACATGGAAACAACATACATAAATGAATTCCCATCAGAATCCAAGGCTACCATGCCATCTACAAATCGCATTCGTGCATATATTTGCTGGGATTTCGGAAACGAGTTTATGGGAGACTGGAAAGTTGGTGTGGCTGCACCGCCACATCAGTTTCAAAGTTGGTGTGGTAACTGCCACCCCTGCAACACCACTTCCGACATCCATGGCCAACGGACATTTTTTAAAGGGTAGTGTGGCCATGTGGTTCGACTGATTTTGATGCCCAACGTTTTTAGTTTTACATGCACTGTTCTTCAATATATTCAAAGAGAAGTACAAAAAATCAAAAATCATAGGCGTATGCAGGGGATGTAAAATGGGGAGATTTTCTGATAACAAATATTTTTTGATCATGATTGTTTGGGGCGGTATGATCGTCGCATTGGTAATTATTTGCTGTAACTGGTTAAATGCAATATATTCAACGTAAAGTCGGATTCAGGTAAACAGCCATGCGGTTGACGCTTTTATCAACTTTTTAATTTGACGGTTGAGATAATTTAAGGGAGCGTAACGCCTCCCATTTGATTGTACCTGAGTGCGCCTCTGCTCCCACAATATGTGCAATCCCAGTATGTGTTATGTATATTGCCGTGAAGACGTCTCTGACGCATTTGTTGTACCGAAAACTATATGAAGGACAAGGGCGGATCCAGGGGGGGGGGCAATAGGGGCCATGCCCCCCCAAAAACCATCCCAAATCGGCGCAAATTTGACACGATTTCCTGAGTTGTCGTAAAACAAGCAACTTTTTACTAGAGAGTTTGTTTTAATCAGTTATTGATACATAAGCAACAGCGAAATCCGATGAGTTTTCCGAATTATGCGATAATTTTTGGGATTTGGCCCCCCCAAACTGTCAAAATAACACTTTCTGGATCCGCCAGTGATGAAGGAAGTATGCGCCACACAACCACATTCGCAACACCCTCCCAAAACAGGATCCTGACATCGCTTCTGCTGAGCTGATTGTTTCCAACAATGTTCACAGCATGTGTAATTTAATTCTAGGAAACGTCACAAAATTGCAAGACGCTAGCCTTAGTAGCTTAGAAGCAGCAAGCGAAAAAACATCGGGGGAAGAATCTGACCAGGAGTGTCGATTTCTGAAAATGATTTGGGGCCCCAATGCTAACTTTATAGATTATAATTAGATTATTACCATGCAATGCCATAGGCCTAATTATAAAATTTGAAGTTATTGGGGGGGGGGCCTCCCAAAAGTATACAAATCGACACCGGTGAATCTGACCCTGAAAGGAATAGGGCTTATCTGCCAATACACACCCAAAACTCAATATTGATCCATTATTTGGCAATATCCCTTTAAGGTGGACTATTCCCTAAAATACCACGATTTTGACCTTCGAACTAACCTTGACCTGACCTATGACCTTGAAAACCAATGTTAAGCATTCGTTAGGTTCAGCTGGTTGAGACTTTTCGATCGCCGCATGTCGCGCCCAAATCGCCGCATCCCCCTCCCAGCCAAAATGGAAGGTGTCTGGAGACCCCAGCCAATGCCGCACTAACACACTCAGCGAGTCGGCTGAGAGGCCCCTCTGTCGCAACTTGTCATATACTGGCTGCGCTGGTCCGATTGATCGAAGGTGACGCATATGGTATGGCCAATGGCCATGGTCAAAACTTATTTTATCCATGGTATGGTCATTGGCCATGCCGTCGGAATGCTCTCTAGTCTCTGGGCTGGCAGCAGGCAGCAGCAGCAGCAGCAGCAGCAGCAGCAGCAGCAGCAGCAGCAGCAGCAGCAGCAGCAGCAGCAGCAGCTCTATATCTTGCCAGGAATTCAATGACAGCCTAACGTGTCTCGGCTTTTAGGCATACCTAAATGGAAGACGGAAGACATGCATGTCTTCCTTCACTGTCTTGTCAGCGTGGGCGAGGTTACATGCTGTATTACACGCTTTGACTAATGGGTTTCGGGTGGATAAGTGATCTAGTGGTATTTGTTCCAGGGGAATATTGAGTTTTGTTAAGCACCAATGTCTTAGGCTACCGTTATGGTATAACAATGAGGTGATCTAAATTTAAGAATGACATAAGATAAAGATTACTCCTTTATTCAAAATTGCGAGTTTGGAGAAATTAAAAATCAAGTCAATATACTTCTTTCAAAGTTCATTGTCGGTATTTTCTCATCACTATTGGGAGCACGAGCTGCGGCATATCTGGAGCTTTTGCATCAATGAGTCGCAGGGGATGTCGTCGCTGGGGGATAAGCTAATCCGCCGAATGCATCACGCTTTTATGACATGTGCATTGATTGATTATAGGAAAACGGTTCAGATAAATGTTTCATGTATGCATTGTAATGTGTTTAATACCCGTATGTTAAAGTTTATTGGGGAAAAACATCATTTTCCAAATTAATCGAGAACAGTAAAAGGGTTAACGACCGGAGCCCAGTCAACCTGCCATTTGAATATAATTTTGTCAAATGTTTGTTGATTTATCATAAAAGCCTGGTACATTTTCGCAAAAGATAAAGTGCATGAAATATATTATATGCTTGCATGGTAAACAGCAATTCGTTGGCTGACTAGTTTAAGCTCGGACAATGAATACGATACCAAGTGCTTGTGAGTACTGACCGTCATAAGCGTGAAACGCTTTCTAACTTTAACCCTCGCCCAGGTAGGCCATAATACCTACGTGACCGGTTAAGGGGGGTACGACACATTTCGCCACTAATTGAGCTAGAGCTTCAGTTTAAAAACGGGTGTGCTGCTTGTGAAGNCTGACGTGGGATGTGACGTGTCTGGTTCACAGCTCTGACGTGGGATGTGACGTGTGTGGTTCAGAGCTCTGACGTGGGATGTGACGTGTGTGGTTAACAGCTCTGACGTGGGATGTGACGTGTGTGGTTCAAAGCTCTGACGTGGGATGTGACGTGTGTGGTTCACAGCTCTGACGTCGGATGTGACGTGTGTGGTTAACAGCTCTGACGTCGGATGTGACGTGCATGTTATGAATTATCTTGATTTGTATTGCATGTCTAACAAGCCAACTCTTAATGGAAGGTATGTACGAAAAGTAATGTATAGGTTCTTTACACGGCCCCGTACACACAACAATATAGATATACATCATACACTTATAAGACCATCATTTGTGATATAAACCAGCGTAGATTATTAAACTATTAACACACATACAGAGTGCAATGTGTAGTAGCGATCACGTGAACCCACATACCACTTAACCCACGCTTCGAGGTTTAAAACTTCACCACGGCCATCTTTTGCAAATGCTAAATGTTTGGATAATAACAGGGTCTGGTTGGACTAATTTGTATCGCACAGGACCAAAATCGGAGCGCAGTTTTATTCAATTGAAGAGCAGATATTCAATTAAAGGTGTCGAAAAAGGTATTGTAATGACGTTAACTCTGAAGTTGGTTTTATTGCACTGCTTGCAATCTTCTTGTTAAATAAATTATAATTGCATGACATTGAAAGTAGATATGCATTTTGTTTTATATTCATGTCATTTGTCATGTCAAAAATGAATATAAAGTATAATCTATTATACTGAGACATATGAGAAGAAACGTACGAACAATATACATAACTATGTCAATGCTTTTCACTTTCACTGGTTTGATTATTTATCTAAGCGTACGCTCATATGTATTATCCCACGCCGATATCTCTCTTTGCCATTGAATCACGTGCTAAGGCTATTTTTAACCAAGCGTCAGTTAAACTCGGAATTTAATCACCATAAAATGGTGATTTATCAATCTGATAATCCCACGGCAGTGAAATCTTTGGGATAAGTCCTGTGTTAAACAGCATTATTTTTAGCGTAGCGGCGGGGATAAAATTATTACCACCCACTCGCGAGTATAAAGAGCATAATCGACTCGGCTTCGCCTCGTCGATTAACTGCATATTTATACTCGCTCGTGGTGTAATATCTAATACATAAAAGTAATACGTCGATAAGCATATTTATGATTCATTCCAATAATATGTGATATACGTTACCATCTTTGAATGCAGACAACACAGACTTTTCTGTGAGTTTCATGAGTGCCTGCCCCATTAGCGCCAAGACCTGCACTAGAGCGTTGACCTCATCTGCGCTTCCCCTCTCAACCCATCGGTGCCCCCCTCTCTTCCGTATCGGTCCCGTGTGAACTCCCCGCGGGAGACGGCCGGGTCGGGATCATCAAAGTATCGACTCTGTCCCATCCCTCACTGCATTCATCAGCCCGGTAAACACATGGCGCCTCTCGAACGCTCAGACCAGCTCACGCACAGCAGCTCTCTCTGATAAATGTGCGTCGATATACACAGAGGGGTACGCCGGCGCCGACACCCCTGTCCCGGCCCGTCCGGTCCCGACCCGACCCAGCCCGTGGGAAGGCTGCCGGTAGCGATGGCGGCCCTGTCCCGGCCCGTCCGGTCCCGACCCGACCCAGCCCGTGGGAAGGCTGCCCCGGTAGCGATGGCAGCCCTGATAGTCACCAGACGCCTGCAGCTGGGAGGACCGGGCCTGGTACAGAGGGAAGCGGGAGTTTTGGGCTGCCAGTTTCTTCCCGTAAAGCTTTCTCTGGTACTGAAAATGCTTGCTAACCCATATAACCTGTTAATTGCTCACCAAACCGGCCAAAAATTGGAACAAGTTATGAGCATATTCATTTATTTTTCACGTCCTTCATTCCAGCTCATGCGTAGATATGTTCACCATAAATATATTAGAACTGCTGATTCAACACGATATCTTGCAATAGCGTAAAACATCAAAATATGGTGCCATTAACGACTTTTACTCAACAAAGCTGCTTATGTTCTGTGTATTTTGTTCTAGTCTAGTTCTGTGTATTTTGTTCTAGTCTTTGTAGAGCATTGACGCCATCAAAGAGCCTGTCTCAATCCATTGCTTACCTATGCTCATCACAGCAAGAACATTGTAAAACTGGTACTGTCACTCTTGAATAGGTGCGCTTAAGCCTTAAACCCGACTGATTTAAGCAGGAATGACGCCAGCTCCGGCACCGCACCTGAACTGGAACAGCTGCATGCTCTCAACGTTCGGTGAACGCACTGTTTAAACTGGTCTGCATAAGCTGCCGCCAAGAGAATGGGGAACACCACGTTTCTCCGCAAAAACAAAGTGTGCTGTGGAAAAAGTTTTAAACATTTTGGGTTTCCAAAATGTTTCCAATTGTACATCAGAAGAAGAGAGCACACTGAAATATTTAACGCAATTCCATTGAAAACGAAGTTTAAACAGTTCATCGGAACAGTTCTCACTCACGCGTTTTCTTAAGTTGTGTCGTATTCCTTCTCACCATGCGTTTTTTTACTCTGTGCCCAAGTAATATCATGCTCCCTCGATCACTTTCTTTACCTTTCCGTGTTTTTTAAAAGATTTTGGCCGGTCTGTATTTCCCAAAGGCACTCGAAAGATCGTATTTTGTCATGTTAATGTCTAGATATCAGAATAATTTGCTCTACATTCATTATGATCAGCTACACTTGAACCAACTTTCGATGTTCCCCAGTCCATTTAAACCTTCCCTCGCCACACTCCATTTGCGAGGGAGCGTTCACACGCGGCACACAGGAAGTGTTCACACGCGGCACACAGACCAGTGTGTCTGTGTGGGTTGCCAGTTGATCCATCAGTTCTCCACCTGTTACCGTCCGGGGCCACCTCCTCCTCCCCGACACACGAGCTGACGGCCACTGCTCGCCGACTGCAGATCACACCCGGCACTAATTGAGGGTTAAGTGTCACTTTGCACGGACCAGTGACTCCAGTGCCCATTCGCCGGGAGGGGGCAGGAAGGGGAAGGGAGTAGGAGGGGGTAGGGGAGGGGAGGGGAGGGGTCCTGTCGAGAAATCTCGTCCCGGACCTGATACGACCAGATGGCCTGCTGCTGGCATCCGGCTATCTGGTCCCTGTCGGTCTGTCGGTCTGTCGGTCTGTCGGTCTGTCGGTCTGTCGGTCTGTCGGTCTGTGCAGTACATGTGCTGTGCTGTATATAAAGGCGCGGATCCAGTATTTCAGGCGGCGTCAAGAGGGAGCAGCATAGGTGGAGGATTGTCAGAATGCCAGGGGTTGCTTTCCCACCGGTCGCGGTGGCGGTCCAGCCAAGTTGGAGCGAGGGGAGAGGGGTAGGGGTGGGGTGGAGAGGAGAAAGACGGCCGTTTACGGCCGCTTAACCGCAGCGGCACCGTGAAATCATAGGGAGCAAGTGACGCAAAAGCGATGCGAACGTTAGTAGCATGATGCATATAATACCTAATATCGACATGGATGTTATGGCGTATCTGGAGATAATAATTGCCCTGCACAACAGCCGTCAGCAAGTAATAACACTACAAGTCGACGCAAGGCTCTTACTGTATTTTGGGTTTGAAAAGAGGACGAAAAATGAAAAAAGCGGCCACGCGTAGCCGCGTATTTTTCGCCATTTTCCTCAGGTGCGCATCTTCCATGTTCTGTGGGACGTTTTTCATGACTGTTCAGCTGATCACGGTCCGTAGCTCACACTGAACAACATGAATGAAGGCCCGCCTCCAGAAACTGAAGTATTAGATAGGACACACTGCGTCAGTGCGTGCTTGCTTATGCGACAGAAGATCCGGGAGCCGAACCTCGATGCGAGGAACTCCATCACAGGAGTGGTCTCATGGCAGACACACAATCTGGCTGAAACTAATAGCCTTTACAGACCATCGCAGGTCCGTGTCGCCAGCAACATCAGCCGTTTTCACGAAGGATTTATTTGTACCCGGTAGTACCGTATTACCCGGTAGTACGGTAGTACCCGGTAGTACCCGGTAATATGTGTTTATGAATTTGATTATACAAAGAAAACTTACGGGAAATTTCGCATTGTAAGAGCAGATATTTGTACATGAGTTCATAAAGTTTCAATTGATACCAAAAATATATGGGAAAGGCCGTGTTCCTCGACCCAATCACCCCAAACGCACGAAATATTATAGGATACTACCAGGCACTACCGGGTACAAATAAATCCTTCGTGAAAACGGCTATTACTGCCCCAGACATCTTAAGGCATGGCTGGCAGGCGACGGCTCTTTTAGACCAGTTGCAGAGGACCGAAAGGCACTTTCCGTTGACGGTTCTGGCCCAGCAAGCGCTACTGGCCAGCATATACAGCCCGTTCTGTCCTGTGTCTACTTCAGTTTCTGGAGGCGGGCCTTCATTCATGTTGTTCAGTGTGAGCTACGGACCGTGGATTCAGCTGAATATGCGTCATGAAAAAACGTCCCACAGAACATGGAAGATGCGCACCTGAGGAAAATGGCGAAAAATACGCTGTGCCGGGCGGAAAGAGGTCGCTACTTTGAGCACCTGCTGTACAAAACCACTGGCGCGCAGGGTGATTGGCGTCATGTCATCATAAATGACCTACAATGGAGTATTGAACGGTATACGTTGCATTCATGTCAATGTAAAATGTATGTCTTTGATAGTCACATAACTTATCACGCGTCACAATAGCCGTTTTTACGATGGATTATTTTGAGCGAAATGTTTTAAAACATTTCCAAATGTTTTCAAATGTTTCAGTAGTAGCCGCTATGAACAATGATTAACGAAGCCACAATGAACTAGTTTGCGAGAAACGTTTTAACCCTCGCCCTACGGGACCGTAGGGCGAGGGTTATTTTTTTCGCAAATTAGTCCATCGTGAAAGCGGCTACTACTGAAACATTGTAAAACATTTTAAAATGTTTACAAACATTTCGCGCAAAATAATCCGTCGTGAAATTGGCTATTATCACCCTTTACGTGTACCTACTGTGCATACATACATACCTAAGTATATGTCCTAGCCCTGAAAGCTCAGAAAGGCAGAACTGTAACAGATAATGTATTTCCAGAGGTCTGTCGGTGAAAAAGGAAAGGTCTGTCGGCGGAACGTGCGCAAAGTTAAGCAGCAGCGCTCAGATTGCTTTTTGAAGTATTTAGAGCGATCGGCTAGATAGAGGATGCTTTTGAATCTGATGGGGTACTTTTGTCAGTGGCATGGTGTGCTTTTCGGCTCAGGGGGTGCTCGTGCACCCCCAAAACTCTCTATTCTCCACCTATTGGGGGTGTACATTAGGGTGTTTCATTTTGCACTCGTTGTTCGGAATCAATTGGCCCTCTAGGTTTCCTGGTTAAACCTTATTCATGCTTGATTCCGGAAAATGAAATCCTGGTTGCCGCAATATGAGTTCGAAGGTTGTCTCATTTGCCTTTTTTGTTGGCATTCTCGCCCTTCCGGTCATCCTAAGCGTTTGATGGAAATCAGTCCAGGAAATGCGATCACATGCTAACATAAAAGTGTGTATTCGTCATCAAGATGCTTAATGACACAATGTGCTCGTAAATTATACCCAGGTCATGTCAGGTCACTGACCCGTGACGGCATTCTTAAGTCATGGTTGAATCATTTTTTCCACATTTCGCGTTCTGGAAGACAATAATTTACTTAACATGCATAGATAAGCACGATTATATTCAACAATCGTTCGAGTTCTAGAACAAGGGGCTCAACAAAAAGTTTTTCAACAAAAGGGGTGTATCTGAATGCCACCTTCGACTCGAAAATGTTTTAACGTATTTCTATATTATCTGTTTTATTCCAAAATATAGGCCAAACTTTGTGTTCTCGTTTTCTCAACGATTGAGATCCAAAACAGTTTTGGCAGTTTTGAGAGATTTATTGTGCTTCATATTTATTATTCCCTTACAAAAAATGAGAAGCGGAAATGAGCGGAATTAAGTTTAAATCCAGGTCTAACTTTCAAGTTAAATGGAATCCGAGATAGTGGTGGGCCGATGTACAGTTCATCTAGTCGTTGTTGAGTAACCGTTATATTGGTATCATCTTGCCATGAGGTTGTTGACCAGCTGCATGTTTTTGTAAACAGTTTAATGTTTTTAATTGGTTTAAGCTAGTTTCCTCTACAGCGAGGTTCACCAACGAATCCATTGACCACGCGTTATTATTCCGTCAAAACGATTACTTTTGATCCATTGAAGCAGATGTGATATGTCATGCAAACAACTAACGTATAACTACATTGCAAAGTAAATAGTTCTTATTCAAGGAAATACAATTATATTTGCTTTATGATAATTCGGTTTATATGGATCTAAACCAAGATGACAAAAGTTTTATCGAAAAACAATCTGCGAAGGGGACCGATGACATCACAAGATAAAAATGGATCCGGTGGAGTCAGACTTTATTAATTAATACCGTACAATCGCGGACTAGTACGTATACCTGACAGACGAGACGACAAAAATGTAATTTAAAAATCACCGTCGACGGACCGATAGGACGTCAGGCGATCAAAATGAAACTCCGGTGTAAATCAGACTATCATTGATATAGTTCAATCGAACTGTAACATTGATACAGTCCAATCACACTGTATATTTGATCCAGCCCGATTCATACCGGATCCATTTTGATCTGCTGACAGCCATCGGTCCGTTGACGGATGGTTTTTAAAGAACGATTTTGTCGTCCTTCTGTTAGTATACATACAGTGCCAAAGGGACTGTATTAATTATTACAGTCTGATTCACACCCGGAGGCCATGTGGTGTATGTTGTGAAGTCATCGGTCCTTCGAAAAGATTGTTTTTCGCAGGAACATTGTTGTCATCTGTGTTAGATCCATATAACCGAATATCCTAAAATAAATGTAATTGTATTCCTTAAAAACTATTTACCATGACAATATACTAATCCGTTGTCGTTGCATTATACTCAAATATTCAATGGACAAAAGGCAATCACCGAAGGATGCGGTGATTGCCTTTTGTCGGTGGTCAATGGATTGTTGTGAACCTAGCTTCAGGCAAAACTAGCTTAAAACCAATTTATAACATTTAAGCGCTTGCAAAAACCTGCAGCGGGTCAAACATCTCATGCAAGCTATGCATATACGGGTTTACTCAACATCGACAGACGAGCGTCGCACTCGGGCTCACCAAGTTCTCGGATTCATATGAACTTGAAGTAAGGGTGACCTTCTGCTCATTTCGGCGTCATTATTGTATTGAAGGAAATAATAACATAAAGCACTATATATCGCTCAAGCTATTTCACAAATGTCCAAATGTTGGATCTATCGTTGAGAAGAAACGAAAAAGAAAAGGTTAGCCTATTATTGAATACACAGAAAAATAGAGCTATATTTTTAACATTCATCGAGTAAAAGGTGGTAGACAGCTACGCCGGTTGTATAAAAAAAACTTTTGTTAAATTGCTTTGTTCCAGAATTTCAAATGGTTGTTTGATATGTTCGTTCCCTGTCTATTGCTGTTAAGTACAACTACTTCGCCCTTCCTGAACGCAAAGATATGGAAAAATGAGCATCATGACATTTACAAAAGTGCGGTCACAGGTCAGTGACCTGACATGACCTCGGTTATAATATTACGAGCACATTGTGTCATTAAGCATCTTGATGACGAAAACACACTTTTATGTTAGCATGTGATCGCATTTCCTGAACTGATATCCATCAAATGCTTAGGATGACCGGTAGGGCTAGAATGCCACCAAAAAAGGCAAATGAGACAACCTTTGAACTCATTTGCGGCAAAAACGGATTTCATTTCGAATCAGCATGAAAAACGGAACCAGGAAACCTAGGGGGCCAATTGATTCCGAACAACGAGTGCAAAAATGAAACACCCTAGTGTACATTGACTCCGCTGCGCCTGTTAAATTGGAGGGACGGAATGGGGAAAAGCCGAGTGGTCAGCGAAAAGTTGTTGACCGGGGGGAGCGAGGCTGGAGCGAGGCTGGAGCGAGGCTGGAGCGAGGCTGGAGCGAGGCTGGAGCGTGGCTGGAGCGAGGCTGGAGCGTGACCGGGGGAGCGAGCTGGAGCGAGACCGGGGGAGCGGGGCTGGAGCGTGACCGGGGGAGCGAGGCGAGCGAGACGGGGGGAGCGGGGGGAGCGAGCCGGGTAGCGAGGCTGGAGCGAGACCGGGGGGAGCGAGGCTGGAGCGAGACCGGGGTGGAGCGAGGCGGAGCGGACCGGGGAGCGAGGCTGCGAGGACCGGAGGGAGCGGGCTGGAGGAGACCGGGGGGAGCGGGCTGGAGCGAGACCCGGGGAGGAGCGAGGCTGGAGCGAGCCGGGGGAAGCGAGGCTGGAGCGGACCGGGGGACTCCCCACCAGGGGGAGGGGCTGGAGCGAGACCGGGGGGAGCGGGGCTGGAGCGAGACCGGGGGGAGCGAGGCTGGAGCGAGACCGGGGGGAGCGAGGCTGGAGCCTTCAGGCTGCCTTCAGGCTGCTCAGGCTGCCTTCAGGTTGACCGGGGGGAGCGAGGCTGGAGCGAGGCTGGAGCGAGGCTGGAGCGAGGCTGGAGCGAGGCTGGAGTTGTTGATCAGGACGGGAGGCGGAGCGTTAACGAATTTCTGTTGAGCGTGGGGAGGAAGGTAGAGTGCCCGCGAAAGCTTGTTGAACAGGGGAGAGGTAAAACACAATGAGCACCACTGAACACTGATTTGTAGCTGTTTGTCAAACAAAATTTGGGATTATCCCCCGCTAGCTCAAGAATGGGGACACCCCCGTGGCCTCCTCGTGGCGGAGCCCCTGGGGCGAACTATATTGACTAACCTTTGCCGTCTCACGAAGTGCAACAGAATATTTTTAACCAGCGCACATTGTGATATCCGTTTTTCGTAAGTGTACCGATGGATGTCTGCTTTTTATATGGGGTCTAATCGCAGCCATGCGCACTGTATTTCACTCGAGACGAAATGCATGCTGCAGAGATTGATGTACATACATACGTGTTGTCGGAAAGCCGTTTTGGGCACCCGGAACGGAAAATCCATTCCACACACGTGACCATTTTTCGACAAATTGGGCGCGCTCCGAGGCTCAGTGAATCCAAGCCTGATATCAAAACTGACAAGCCCCTTTGCGCATCTTTGCAATCCTGCACTGAGTTATAGTGTCCCATCATCCATTGCCTAATCGAGTCTGCAGTGTTAATGACAACAAGGAAAATGAGCAAGTTGGTTGGGTGAACTTAAGGTACTAAACATCGCCCAGAGCTTATTAATCATCTTTGTAAAAAAAACACACACATTAGAGTATATCCCCTCCAGTAGCTTAGCCGTTACAATTTCTCAGAAATCTTGTTTAGAAAATATCGTAATTATATGTTTTGTCTTAATCGCAATATGATTTTGACCTTTCATTACACGTGACTTAGCGCTAATTTCCTCGAAAATACCCGTCTGATAAGTCTGCTGGACCGACAAAATCCAGCGACGAGTCTGTCGCAACCGACTCGGTTCAGCTGCCTTACAACATAAACATTTCAAGATACGAGTGATCGGCGCTGCACAGTGAAATGGTGAGCGGACTCTCCGGCGGGTCATTTGAGGCCCTCTGTCATCACAGCGCCAGAAGGCCGACCAAGGAATGTGGGCCGATGGGAAGTCCAACGTCACAGGGGCAGACCCAGTCTCGGCCAAAAGAGCCACGCAGCACCTCAACCTTCTGCTGCAGGGCCTCTAGGGAACCGTGGTAGATTCTATGGTTGGTGGTGATGCCTAGTGCGGATTGAAATGTCTCTTGTATTGGTGGTCCTGTGACGCGTGAACAATATCGCATGCCAGCTGCTGCTTTTGTGCTATATTCCTCTCCGGGTATTTGGTCTACACATGCTTATGCCGGTCTTTTCTGCAAAGTTAGTTGATAATGGTGCGCGTCTTATATATTGAATGACTGATCTTCTTAGTTTACATTACAGAACAACGAAGAGAGCAATTCGAAGTGCATATATCGTAATTCTCATTTTTAGTAGACGAGGTACCTATTTGCTTATAACCAGTAATGCGCCGTAATTGGCGATGAACGTGCGAGCGCGAAGGAAATGTATGGTGATGTTGGTATGCGCGCGCATTCATTAATTGCCTTCATTGGGTAACTTGTGGTAAAGTGGCGGCTGAGAGGTCCCTAGCCACACACCTTATTTGGACACAAACAACTATTTAAATGAAGTGAAAATTAAACACAAAATGAACAAAACATGATTTGAGCTTCAATCAGCTCAGCCGCTCCTGAGATATATATTAGAGGTGTGCACGTGCGCACGTGCAAAAGTATCCCATCCCTGACTTGTAGGAAGGTGGTCGCTGAGAAAGATTCCTAACAACACACCAAATTTGGACACAATCAGCTCAGCCATTTATTATAAATAAAATATAAATATAATAAAATATGAATAAATAAATAACATATAAAAAGTACTCTTGCGCAGTGCGCACGTGCAAAGGCACCTACCCCTGTTGTGGAAAGTGGACGGGATGAAGGGTCCCCTAACCACAGATATTCACCCAATTTTGTGCACACACTCGTGCCAAGCCGTTACGGATTTTTGCGAAGCAAATACTTAATATACCCCTCACCGCCGTCGCCACGCGTAAATGGTAGTCAACCCACGTACGTCAGCCGTCGGCACTGGTCTCAAACAGGTTAGAGTGGGTGGGTCTATTCATAAAAGTAACCTGTTTGCCAATCAGACGTGCGGTTGCAGATATATGAGCTTAAAAGTGTCGCCACGGGTCAGGCCGGGGCGTGCCGGGCCAGGCTGTTCAGATTCATAATTGCCCCCTATTGCACGGAAGGACGAGCGGGTGCTTCTAAATATCCTTCACCTAAATATATGTTCGCGGATGCCATAAGAATAAATTATTAATTAAAAGCACGCCTTAAGGCTGAATGCCATGAATCCAGCCACTGTATTGGATGTAAGGATATATGACGAACGTGGAAAATATATAATGTAAAATTATAGGTGAATATTGAGTCACATAGGTCTATATTGTAACATATTTTAACAATGTTTAACTTTCGTTCAAAGAGATTGACTGACAATTTTCGTTCCGGAATATCAGTTTTTTCATATTTATTATTATGATTGTTTATATTTTTCACAAGGGAATTTAATTTGCAGCATTCCCTCTCAGTTTCATGGCAACACGAAGCCCTGCTGTTAACAAGAGTTTGGATTGTGTTTATTTGATTAGGGCATGTGTGGGCGATGACTGTGAGATATATGTACACATCATCCGCGTGTTGCGCTGCTACTATGCTTACGTTTCATTGCGCAAAAAAGAATCCGTCCGCCGCGTCACTTTGTCACTTACTCGTATACAAATGTGTAGAAAGCCCTCAGCAATTTAACGACCAGGGGTATTTCACGAACTAATGTCTTTAATAATGTTTCTGGTAATTATTTTGTCCTTGAAACCAACGCCGAAAACGGTGGTGGTGACCGACCGAGGTCAGAATGGGTCTGTGTTCAGAAAAGACCGTGCTTGGAGCTCATTCTCCCTCCCACTCCACCCTTGAATATAGGCGGGGAGTTAAGTAAGTGACCCCCCCCCCCACACACACACACCCTCTGTCACGCTTACGACACGGACGCTGGTGAACTCTGGGACATGAGGGATGGCTGTCCCCCTCAGTAATATCTCTGCGGTGCTGGCAATGCCAGCGGTGGTGTGACCATCCGGCAGCCGGCGACTGGTGGTGAAGGTGGAGGGGGTACGGGTCCGGAGGGGTGGGTGGGAGGGGGGTCAGCTGATGCAAGCCATGCCCACTGCGGTGAGGGACAGGAGGCAGGGCCTGGCCGACGGCGGACCGTTCTGCCCCGCGCACGTCACCGCGGGGCCAGCAGGGCGCGACACGCCGCTCCGCTGGCCAGGCTGCTGGTGCCAAGGCCAGTGGCCAGTCTGTGGTTCGGTTTGAGTCCATCCTTTTCTGCGGGGTATGTGCTGAGGTCAGCCGAGATACAGAGGAAAAACCAGCGCCACCTTCAGCACTGTATCAATGAGAACAGTCAGCGATGTTTTTCGAACGCGCCGACGAACGAAAACGACCGTTTTGCATTAACTGTAGTTCTTTAACGCAAATGTCCTAGATAAGATACAAACTCCCGCCCTTTTGACACACATCTGAAACGTGCACCAGTATAAGGCAACCGTTTTGAAATCACGTGACTGGCGAGCGGCGACAGAAAGAGGTCGCCTGAGAGCGCCGACGTCATCTGAACCAGACCGGGACACCGTCCTCCGTCTCCGCGATCAGACGTCGGCCGTATCGCTCCGCTGCAGCTGTGATCCGGTGACCCGCGGCCCGGCGCGGCGCGGCGCCGGTCGCCGGTCTCCAGTCTGACCGAGCTGTCCGTCACAGGAGACTGCGAGCTGTGACCCGCGGCGCGGCGCCGGTCGCCGGTCTCCGGTCTGACCGAGCTGTCCGTCACAGGAGACTGAGAGCTGTGACACGCTGTCGTCCAGGGACGCGGAGCGGCGCAGAGCGGCGTCCGCTGCTGCAGCAGGCCAGGTCTGCTGCGGCCCGCTGCTGCAACAGGCCAGGTCTGCAGTGTATCGGCCTCCCAGCGGCGGCGGCGGCGGCGGCGGCTGGCGGGCGGCTGGCGGGCGGGCGTGGGCGGTGGGCGGCGGCGGGCGGCGGGCGGGGGCGGCGGGCGGCCGGGCGGCGGCGCGGGCGGGCGGCGGCGGACGCGGCGGACGGCCGGCCAGACCAGGGACGCAAGGCATGCGGGCACTGCCGTCTCCGTCTCCGCTCATCTAGGCTCTCGGCTCTCGGCTCTCAAGCTCTCGGCCTCTCGGCTCTCGGCTCTTCCGGCTCTCGGCTCTCGGCTCTCGGCTCTCCGGCTCTCGGCTTTGCTCTCGGCTCTCGGCTCTCGCTCTCTCGGCTCTCGGCTCTCGGGCTCGTGCTCGGCTCGGCTTCGGCCCTCGGCTCGGCCTCGGGCTCGCTCGGCTCGGCTCGGCTAGCTCTCCTCGCTCTCGGCTCGGCTCCTCGGCTCGGCTCTTCGGCCGGCTCTCGGCTCCGGCTCTACGGCTCGGCTCTCGGCTCGGCTCTCGGCTCGGCTCTCGGCTTCGCTCTTCGGCTCGGCTCTCGGGCTCGGCTTCTCGGCTCGGCCCTCTCGCTCGGCTCTCGGCTCTCGGCTTCGCTTCTCGGCTCTCGGCTCTCGCTCTCGGGCTCTCGGCTCTCGGTCTCGGCTTCTCGCTCTCGGCTCTCGGCTCCTGGTTCCCGGCTCCTGGTTCCCGGCTCCTGGTTCCCGGCTCCTGGTTCCCGGCTCTCGGCTTTCGGCTCTCGGCTCTCGGCTCCCGGCTCCCGGCTCCCGGCTCCCGGCTCCCGGCTCCCGGCTCCCGGCTCCCGGCTTCGGCTCTCGGCTTCGCTCTCGGCTCTTCGGCTACTCGGCTCTCGATTCTCGGCTCTCGGCTCTCGGCTTCGGCTCTCGGCTTCGGCTCTCGGCTCTCGGCTCGGCTCTCGGCTCGGCTCTCGGCTCGGCTCTCGGCTCTGCGTGTCTCGGCGTGACACTCTGTTTATGGAGCGGTGCAGGCCGGAGCGGTGCAGGGATGGACCAGGCACCGAGCCGCACCAGTAGACCGCGGCGGTCTGCGGCGTGGATACCAGTGGTCATGTTACACTTCCATCGGACCCAGCGGTCCGGATCTGAGATCTGGGATCTGGAGTACAGTCCTGGTCTGAGTCTCCAGATATGGAGTCTAGGCCTGGTTTACCCCGTCCACTCATCATTCAGCCCACGGGTACAGATACATCTCTGGATATCCGAATCAATGGTTACAACCCGAATTGTTGTGAAACTTCGTCCTTGCCGCATTCAATGTCGGCGATCGGCTCCACGAAGCATTGGTCAGCAGACAGTAGACATGAAGTATAGAGCTACGCGTAACGGCCAGGGGCGTCATTTTCTGAAAATGATTGTAGGGGGCCCCAATGCTAACTTTATATATATATAATTCCATCTCACACATGCAACACCCATAGGCCTAATGTTTAAAATTTTGAAATCACTGCAGACCCCCCCCCCCCCCAGTAAACAAATCCGACAACCGATGATTACGGCTAACCGGTGCATAGTTTCAAGCGTATGCCTACTGTTCCATTGAGTAGTGAACAAGCAAACAGTTAACACTGCATCAGCACTGTAACTTTGCCACGCTGCGAATTCTTCCTGTCTGCTCTGTGCCGTCCCTGTCCTGCTCCTGTGCCGTCCCTGTCCTGCTTCTGCCGTCCTGTCCTGCTCTGTGCCGTCCTGCCCTGCTCTGTGCCGTCCTGTCCTGCTCTGTGTCGTCCTCCCGTCCTGCTCTGTGCCGTCCTGTCCTGCTCTGTGCCGTCCTGTCCTGCTCTGTGTCGTCCTGTCCTGCTCTCTGTACCGTCCTGTCCTGCTCTGTGCCGTCCTGTCCTGCTCTGTGCCGTCCTGTCCTGCTC
>VOPJ01007023.1:0-46726 GCA_014673585.1 Semibalanus balanoides | reverse complement strand
TGAAGAGGTTGACTATCACCTACACAATGGCGCGGAGAAAACATACGAGGGCGAAGACCGAACAATATAGTTATCAACCATGAGAAGGCATATGAAAGCTATTCAGCAGCACTGACCATCAGTTTGACGATGTACTGCCGTCAGAACCCAGAACTCACCATGAGTTTGACGAGGTGCGGCCGTCAGAACTCACAACTCACCATGAGTTTGACGAGGTGCAGCCGTCAGAACTCACAACTCACCATGAGTTTGACGAGGTGCAGCCGTCAGAACTCACAACTCACCATGAGTTTGACGAGGTGCGGCCGTCAGAACTCACAATGAGTTTGACGAGGTGCAGCCGTCAGAACTCACAACTCACCATGAGTTTGACGAGGTGCAGCCGTCAGAACCCAGAACTCACCATGAGTTTGACGAGGTGCGGCCGTCAGAACTCACAACTCACCATGACTTTGACTCGTCTGCCGTCAGAACTCAGAACTGACCATGAGTTTGACGAGGTGCGGCCGTCAGAACTCACAACTCACCATGAGTTTGACGAGGTGCAGCCATCAGTGGCCGGGCGGCTCCTCTGCTCGGCAGCGGCCGGTGACCGCACGCGCCGCCAAATCAAATATCAGATACTTCTTGTATAACACGCGCCAACGGCCAACATAAAGTCACGAGCAGCCTAGGATCAAGTGTATTAGGTTAGGCCAATGTATTATACATAAAACGGCGCAAATATACGCGTAGCCGACGCGCCGCTGTCTGTTGTCGGCGGCCGCGCGGCGATATCACTCAGAGGAACCCAGCACAGATCAACGATGACCTCCCGTCCAGCCCGTCCGCCTGTCGCTGCGCCGGCCCGCTTACGGCCGGCGGTGACCCGGCGGCTGAGGGGGCGCCACCAGCGCCTCGGGAGAGCCTCCCGCTGCGGTCGTTCAGGCTGGCTGAGACACGCCGAGAACAGCTCAGAGTTGCCAAAAGCTCAGAGTTGCCCTTGTGGAGTGGAGCGAGAGAGTCAGACGGGCGGTCACTGAGGGGCGGTAAGGTGGGTAGATAGGTCATCAGACAGTGTGCTTCTCGGCGATGGTGTGCACAGGCGGTGAGCGAGGCTCGACCGCCTCGGATTGCGGCTACGTCATCATTGACAAGGCGTGAGGGACAGGAGCATAACAAACGGCTGTTTTTACACACAACAGAACACGATACGGACATATCCTATCCACAACACCGACCGCAGCACGCGCTCAGTCAACGCCTGCCATGTTCAGTTTTCCTCATCATTTCAAACCACCCACTTCCGTCGCAAAAATAGATTACAATAGCTTTGTTCCTGTTCAATCTAGTTTCCAGTCTAGGATGTTACTAGACAATGCCAGCACGAGCAAAATACGTGGGGAACTACCTCGCTAAAAAGGCCTTATTTTAATGTCCGCCACTCAACTGACGCTTCGCAAATTGGCCCTAATGCCAACTTTATCCAACACAGCAGTCAATTTCCGTCACTACGTGGGTTGTTGATCCTGAATCCGGTCTGACGGCTCGCCTTACCTGGATCTGTATTGACGAGGTGGCAGCCGGACACCGGTCGTGTCGCGGCCACGGCGCTGCGAGCGAACGCTCGGACGATGATGGCGGAGATGCGCGCAGGTCAGTTGTTCGGCCCGAGTATGTCGGCTGGTTTCGCCTCCACCAGGTCGCAGAGGTAGTTGTAGACGAGGTGGTACCCGTCAGTGTCCTGCCACACCGGCAGCCTGCGGCGAGGGGTCATGACGTCACGTCTGATCACCATCGGGTGAGGAGTAGGCAGCGACTTCCGATAAAATGATGGCATTACACATAAACGCGCCCATCAGAGCCATCTTTCAACGGCTGTATGACCATGCTACCCGAATATAAATAGTGCAAAGCGACATATACTTGCTCAGGGGACAACCAACAAGCACAATTAACCCGAAAATATTACTGTCTGCCAGTATTATATGCTGTTTTTGATCTCACCACACGTGACACTGACAAGACAGTACATGCACCCATATGCAGCGCCGAAGGTTAATTCTCACCAGCTGAACCCCAGACGGGTACACTTCAGCACGTTGATGTCGGCCGCGTTGTATTAAGGATCTTGGTGACTGCAGAGATGGCGTTCTTCGGTGGGGCGACCACTCCGGGAGCGGCTCTCGGCCGCGGATGCCTCGACGAGACGCGGGATGGCCTCGGCGCACACCTTGCCTACTCGGGCCCGCCGACACTGGCCCAAGCACGCCGAGCCGTTTACGCGCAGCCTGACACACCTCCGGCTGACTGTGCAGGGCGGGGAAGACGACATTACGGTCAACATACTGGTACGGGTTTGGAGGAGGTGCTGGTCAAGGCTGACTGGTCGCAGAAGAGTACAACAACCATCATGGGGTCAAGCGTACTCGATATAGCAGGACAGATATCATAACTAGTCCATACTGAAGGACGCAGTGCGTAGCGTAGACTATATACATAGCGCTAGTTTATCTCACGCGCTGCAGAAGTAGCTTTGCAATTTTCATCCGTATAAAACATGATGCTACAGTGTCTTATATCACAAGCCACAAAAATGATTAGTGGAACACAAACACACATCGATTTCACTGATATTCACTAAGGTAGGACTAGCATCACTCACGGGTTCTGTGATGTATGGAGCATGGCTGGAGGAAGACTGCGAGTATGACGGAGGCGGGACTGCAGAACTCAATGACGTCATCCCAGATGCAGAGTGACCACTGGCGCTCCGTCCACGCCCGCTCTGGAGCCTGTGGTGACCGACACATACAAAGAACGGGTGTCAACGGCAGCGCTGGGATGTTCAGCGCGCCGCAAACTACACACGGTCAAAACACATACAGTAAGATCACTGACGCATGTAAGAATGAAAGTGGCATGCAAGCATGGCGCAGTGATGATGATTTGGGGCTGAATGGCGAAGCAAAACACGTGTATGAACGGGAGCAAAGAACGGCAACGCTGAGCTGAAGAGGTGACAATGCCTACAACAAATGCGCGGAGAAAATACGAAGGCGAAAAGCGAACAATATAGTTAAGATATCTACCATGAGAAGGCAATAAAGCCAATCAGCAGCAGCTGACCATGAGTTTGACAATGTATGGCCGTCAGAACTCACCTCAATCCACAATGAGTTTGACGAGGTGCAGCCGTCAGAACCACCATGAGTTTGACGATTACTGCCGTCAGACAGATCTCACATGAATATGACCTCGTTGGCCGTCACAAACTCACAACTCACCAACGAGTTGACGAGGTGCAGGCCATCCGTGGCCGGCGGCTCCTCTGCTCGGGCAGCGGCCGGTGACCGCACGCGCCCCAAATCACATATCAATACTGTGTTTGTCTAACACCGCGCCCAACGGCCAACATAAAGTCACGAGCAGCCTAGGGAATCAAGTATTAGCGGTTAGGCCAATGTATATACATAAAACGGCGCACAATATACGCGTAGCCCGACCGCCGCTGTCTGTGTCGGCGGCCCGCGGCGATATCACTTCAGAGGAACCCAGCACAGATCAACGATGACCTCCCGTCCCAGCCCGTCCCGCCCTGTCCTGCCGGCCGCTACTGGCCGGCGGTGACCGGCGGCTGAGGGGGCGCCACCAGCGCCTCGTGGAGAGCCTCCCGCTGCTGGTCGTTCAGCTGGCTGAGACACGCCGAGAACAGCTCAGAGTTGCCCTGTGTGGGAGTGGAGGGAGAGATGTCAGACGGGCGGTCACTGAGGGGGCGGTAAGGTGGGGTAGAGTAGGTCATCAGACAGGTGCTTCTCGGGGGTGTCGGCACAGGCGGGAGCGAGGCTCGACCGGCCCTCGGATTTGGCTAACGTCATCATTGACAAGGCGTGAGTGACAGGAGCATAACAAACCGCTGTTTTTATACACAACAGAACACAATACGGACAATATCCTATCCACAACACCGACCGCAGCTGGCAGCACGCGCTCTAACATCGCCTGCCATGTCAGTTTTCCTCATCATGTTCAACATACTTACAGTCGCAAAAAAATAACTAACAAATGAGGTCTTTGTCTCTAATTGTCTCCGATCAGTTTCCAGTCTAAGAGTGACTATAGGACAATGCCCAGCACGAGCAAATACGTGAAAACGTACGTCGCAAAAAAAGGCCTTAGTTTTAATATCCGCATTGGGATCTCCGCATACCACTGTACGCTTCGCAAATTGGCCCAATGCCAACGTTATCCAACACGGCAGTCATTCCGTCACCTCACGTGGGTGTTGATCCTGAATCCGTCTGACGAGCTCGGCCTTACCTGGATCTGTTTGACGAGGTTGAGCAGCCGGACACCGGTCGTGTCGCCGGCGGCCACGGCGCTGCGAGCGAACGCCTCGGCGATGATGGCAATGATGCGCGGCAGGTTCATGTTGTTCGGCCCGAGTATGGTCGGCTGGTTCGCCTCCACCAGGTCGCAGAGGTATTGTTAGACGCAAAGCGACCTCGTCAGTGTCCTGCCACACCGGCAGCCTGCGGCGAGGGGTCATGACGTCACGTCTGATCACCTTCCGGTGAGGAGTAGGTAGCGTCTTCCGATAAAATGATGACATTACACATAAACGCGCCAGCCTGAGCCATCTTTCAGCGGCTGTATGACCATGCTATCCGAATATAAATAGTGTAAAGCGACATATACTTGCTGCAGGGGACAACCAACAGAACAATGAACCAGAAAATATTAATGTCTGCCAGTATTATATGTTGTATTTTGATCTCACCCGCACGTGACACTAACAAGACCGTACATGCACCATATGCAGCCGCCGAGGTGCAGTTCTCACCAGCTGAACCAGACGGGTAGCACTTCAGGCACGTTGATGTCGGCCGCGTTGTATTTGAGGATCTTGGTGACTGCAGAGATGGCGTTGCTCGGTGGGGCTGATCCACTCCGGGGAGCGCTTCTCGGGCCGCTGGGATGGCCTCGACGAGCGCGGGATGGCCTCCCGGCGCACACCTTGCCGTACTCGGGCCCGCCACACTGGCCCAGCACGCCGCAAAGCCGCTAACGCCGCAGCCTACAACACTCCGGCTGACGTGTGGAGGTCGGGGAAGGACGACAATACCGGTCAACATACTGGTACTGGTCTGGAGGAGGTGCTGGTTAAGGCTGACTGGGTCGCAGAAGGTATAACAACATCATGGGGGTCAAGCGCTACTCGATATAGCAGGACAGATACTTCACAGCTGGGGCATTCCATGACAGATCGACCAAAATAATCTCGAAATAACACCATATAACTCAGATTTTAATATAACTGTATCTAAGGGGTTATCTGAGCCGTAGTTTTAAGCTGTGACATTTCCAGCCTCGTCCGTCAAACTGTTTTTGAGTTATAGCCTCAGGCATTATTTGATTTTGCTCAAACCTTTAATTTTCAGCGGGCGATATCTCCCATCTAAAAAATGGGAGTCACATAATCCTATACATCATAAGAATCATCATAAACAATATATTAATGTGATGTAACATTTTTCGAAAATTCAATTTTTTTGAAAATTTCAAACGCGATTTTAAGTAAAATCACAATTTTTATAATGTGGCCACTAAAAATTATGATTTTTTCCCTTGACAACATTAACTTAAATATATATGCCATCGATAGTAAAAATATTGGAGATAGACTTTTTCTCTAAATATTTTATTAGTATTTTTGAATTTAGAAAAATAATGGTCACCAGCACGTATTTGATAATAACTTTGCACGTAAGTGTGTTGGAGAGCTTAACTGAACAGCATGATATTTGCCTCATCGAGCTGCATTTGATGATACATAACATGACCCCTTCAGGCTGCTCCTTGACTTCAAGGTCACGTGACTTGTGGTCACCCAGTGCAGCCAATGTCAGATCGACCCAAACATAACACTCAGTTTCTCATAATTTGATGAAAATATGTTTTGGAAGTTATCTGGGCCGTAGCTTAACACTGTTAAATTTTCTGCTCCGTCTGTTGAATGGTTTTAAAGTTATAGCCTTAGGCATCTTTTCGGTGTTGCGTAAACCTCAATTTTTCAGTGTGCGAAATATCCCATCTGAATAATATGAGTCATATAAACCCATATATCATACCAATCATCCTAAATTATAGATTAATGTGAGGTAACATTTTTTTAAATATTCCAAAATTTTGACATTTTAAAACGCAATTTTAAGTAAAATAAAGTTTTTTTGTGACCTTGAGGCCAAGGAGCAGCCTGCCAAGGGTCATGATATGCATCATTTAATACAGCTCACCGATACAAATATAGTGCTGTTCAGTTACGCTCTCTAGCACTTTTATGTGCAAAGTTATTATCAAATATGTGCTGGTGACCATTATTTCTCCAAATTCAAAAATATAAATAAAATATTTAGTCAAAAAGTCTATCTCCAATATTTTTACCATCGAAGGCTTATACTTACTTACTTACTTACTTACTTAAGATGTACGGAATTAATATGCCACTAGTGAACTTATATATTTAACTCAATGCTGATAATAAAAAACTTATTATTTCTAGTGGCCACATTACCAAAAACGTATTTTTACTTAAAATCGCGTTTTTTTTATTTCAAAATTTTATAATTTTCAAAAAAAAATATATCACATAAATCTATGGCTTATGATGATTCTTATCATATATAGTTTTGAATGCCTCCTACAATTTATATGGGAAATATCGCCCACTGAAAATTAAAAGTTTTAACAACATCGAATAATGCCTGAGGCTATAACTCAAAAAACATTTGACGGATGGTGCTGAAAATTTCACAGCGTGAATCTACTGCCCAGATAACCCCATAAACGCAGTTTAATCGAAATCTGAGATGTAGGGTGTTATGGCTTGGTCGATCTGTCACGTGGAAATGCCCAGCTAGCGTAATGAAGGATACAGGGCGTAGCATGAGTCTTTTAGCGCTGAGTTACATCTTCACGCGCTACAGAAGAACTTTTGATGTTTCCGTATAAAAGCATGAGTGCTTAACAGTTTCTTATATCAAAGGTTGCAAGATTGGAATAGTGAAACATTAACACACAACGACTTACTTATATTCACAAAGTAGACTTACGCATCACTCACGGAGTCTGTGATAAACTGAAGCATGGCTGGAGGAAGAACGCGAGTACTGACGGAGGCGGGACTGCAGAACTCATGACGTCATCCCAGATGCAGATGTGACCCACTGCCGCTCCGTCCATGCCCTCTGGAAAGCCCTGTGGTGACACACATACAAAGAACGGGTGTAAGCGGCAGCGGCTGGGATGTTCAGCGCGCCGAAACTACACACGGTCAAAAACACATACAGTAAAGGCCGTTGCTGACGCATGTAAGAATTGAAAGTGGCATTGCAAGCATGACGCAGTGATGAGATTGGGATTAACCGGATTCGACTGGTCTGATCTGAACACATTGGACGGGGTGGGGGGGGGGAAGGTAAAACGCACCCCTGGTTATGCTCGAACCCAATGTCGCACGAGACGCGGGCAAGCGGCTATTCGAAAGCGCTCAATGAAAACGAATCTATAAGGACTTTGAAATTTTCCAATTGAGGTCACATGTCAGGTCACGGTCAGGTCAAAGGTCAAAATCAAGGTATTTTAGTTTAGGGGCCATTCTTTCCATCCAAAGCCTTCGATTGCGACCATGATCACTCAAAGTGCTCTTAAACATATGATACATATCCCGTATGAACGAAAGTGAGATTATTGGCAAAGATCAAAGGTCAAGATCATGTCACAAAAGGTCACTATATACCAAATATCTACGAAAGCCATGCAACACATGTTGTATGGATCATCTAACCATGAGTTTGACGAGGAGCGGCCGTCGGAACTCAGAACTCACCATGAGTTTGACGAGGTGCGGCACGATGGAGTCGAACAGCGGGAACAGCTGGTCTCTGTACACTGAGAACAGCGAGTGGAGCACGTCGGCGATCCGTGAGATGATGAACGTGTACTCGTCGTCCTCGTCAATCAGCTCCTCCTCCACCTCCTGAGCGCGGGGATAGATCAGACGGTGAGACACGGGGCACCGGAGCTCGTCCGTCCGTCAGTGACACTCAGCCACGGCAGGAGCGGTAACAGCTATCGGCTACACGGCCTCCTCGCTGACATGAACCGCGCGGATGGGGAGCACACGGTCGTAAACTGTGCCATGCACCCAATGAGGACGACGGGTGGGCCGCCCAGCGTCAGCAGATTTCACTCAATTGCGTCCGAGTTCATGGCCGATGTGTGCGGATCACCGGTAAGAGAGATGCATCAGCTAGACTTACATACACATGCAGAGGACGTAGCGAAATGACGAGGGCCTCGGTGTTGGCCATCCTCCACCGGGACCGTTAGCACAGCAGGGTAAGGTACGGCCCCGCCCATGACTGGCCCAACTGCAGCCGACTCGAACCCACCTCGTCGTAGTCCTCGTCTCGCCTTTTCTCCTCCCGCTCTTTCGACTTCTCAAAGTGCTTCTCGAACTGGTCGTTGAAGATTTTGAACAGCTCTGTCATCTGCTCGTCGGTCAGGCACGGACAGCTGAGCGTCTCTATGCACTGCAAAGCGGAATGGCCGACCAGTCAGCGAAACGAAGACAAAAGTCAAGTATTACATTGGAAACGAAATTTGCACCTGTTATTTCATGTTCGCTGACGACTAGAAACATCCCCACAATCTCCGGCATAAGATTATAGGATTATATCGGACATAAGACATCTAGAAATATGGCAAATATAACGATAAAAAACACGAAACACCAAATACCATACTAACACATTCTCGCAGGATACTACCCGAACTTTCTACCCGACTATGCTGTCTTGGCGCAAGACATACCGCTATTCATTCGAGAGGACGTAGCATACCCAGCGTAAATCGAAAATCGAGTCCCCGCGGAGGTAGCACCGAGCGCAGACTAGCACCCAGCGCAGTCTAGCACCGAGCGCACACTAGCACCGAGCGCACACTAGCACCGAGCGTAGACTAGCACCGAGCGTCGCACGCGATCGTCAGTGCCACTCTGCGTCTCTCACCTTCGCCAGCGACTGCATGTGCTCCGGAATGACTGTGACGGTTGGCTCGAACTTGAGCGCCTGCAGCAGCTCGGGCACCATGAAGGACCACATCTGCTGCACGTACGCGGTACCTGCAACGTACCGACACATCAGCCTACTGGAAACACCGACAACACTCTGCAGTATAACATGACGATAATTTGTGGTTAGGGCGTTGCACTTGCCGAAGGCTAAATGGCGCCTACTACCTATGGGTTAAACGGTGGCTAAAATACAATTGTGTCAAACCGAAATACAGCGGATCAAAAGTGTTCGCGCAAGATCAGTTGGCCTGGATTTGAACAAGGGATCAGTGACAGCACCCAATCTATCTCCCCCACGACGACAGCCTCGCCATGATGATGATTCGGAGCTTAAAAGCACCGTAACTATCGCAGCGATTCATCGATATCCACACCAGTCACGGAACTCAGTCATTCCACTTCTCAGCCGCCCACACAGCCCCCCACCCCCCAACAGACTGCCGGTCACTGTGCGTACCTTTCGCCGCGCCGCTCTGCAGCAGGTAGGGCATGATCTCTGCGGCAGACACCCGCACACCCTCGTGGAAGTAGAACTTGAGCAGCCGGGTCATCAGCTCGGCCACCTGCTGCGTGTACTCGGCGAACTCCTCGTCCAGCTCGCGGGCGTAGCAGACCAGCATGGCGCAGGCTGTGCTCTTGTCTTCCAGTACTGCCAGTGGGAGAGGGTGCCACGTCAGGGGGTGGGTCCAAAGGGACGGGCAGGGTCAGCATTAGGTCCGGTACGGGTGGTGGAAATAACGTCGCGGAAAACCAAGATGTTCGCGATAGATCACGGTTGCTCCAAAGAAGTTTGCATAGGTTACTCATGCATCCAGTTTGTCAACTGTACTAACTATGTGAGAGCAGAGCACGTTTACATTTAAACTCCAACCACCCTAAAACCCCCAAATTGTCCCAATCCGTTTCGCTACTCACCACCTCATCATGACCTCATCCAACCACCTGCCACTGAGGGTGAGGACACAACAATCTCACTCCCCGCCCCACCACTGCACCGTCTCCGTGACCCACCTGAAGTTCTGACAGCGAAGTTCTGGTTCTCGCCGAAGTTGTGCAGCTCCCACTCTTGGTCTCCGTTGAGAACCTCGCGGTCCTCGTCCGAGAGCAGCGCCCACTCGGGTTTCGCCGACGCCATCTGCATGACCGGCCCCATGACCAGCGGCAGGTACACGGCAAACTGCTTACCTGGCGACGCACACATGAGGCATTCAGTCCCGAGTCGCGGCCGAGCGTCATAAGACACACTGCACGGCACACACGGACGCTGAGTCACGTCTGGGTGACTTCAGTCATGATGGCGTACATCATTGTACATCCCACGATACAGTCAACATCACTGGAAAACACGGTACGTCTCCAAGGCTGACCTCAGAGATGTTTGCTTCTCGCGCTAGTACAAACCCTGAGCTACAAACTCCTGAGGCTACGTCGAACTACCTATTATTAGGAAAGTTTAAGCTACATTTTTTTTTAACTTTTGCTTTACCCAGATAAAATAATTGGAACTTATGTGCACACCCACTGCTTTGATCACATTGCTTTTTCTATCTGATTCAGACGCTACAAACTAGTAGCATACAATAAGTCGTCACTATTGACCCAAAAACAAAGAAAACAACAGCCACACAGCTGCACATCTGCAGTCCACCAATGATCGATTTCCGATAGACTGAGGAAGGTCTGAGATCGGCCTATAGCTAGCCCCATCTTAGACAGCTCGGCAACAGCAACAGCGACAGCAGCATCTCACCCATGATGGTGCACATGCGCGCCCAGGCGGAGACCAGGTAGGGCACCTGCGGGTCATCACTGGCGAACTCCTCGCCCCCCGTCTGCGCCTTCAGCAGCAGGTCCATCACACTGGCCGCGTCCGGCAGGAACTGACGGACACGACAGAGCAAACACGAGTCAGACTCGACATAGCACTGAGCAGTGGCTCACGGGAGAATGGTAGGGAGTCTCCCCGCAAGCCGGCTGGTGGGGAATTGCAACAGGTAACTGAAAAAGCCTCGCATAAATTGTATCAAGTGTCTCTCAAATATATCCAGAGTACCGCCTTTCTACGAACACCTTATACGGGTATACCATCATCTACAATGAATAACATCCTCTAGATCGTTTTACCCCCCATAAAGCCCTCTCCCTAGGATCTCCCCTCACAGGTCTAAGTCAAGTATACCCTCATTTAGAACCTCCAGGCTCCCCTAGAATCTCCCCTCACAGGTCTCAGTCCAGTATAACCTCATTTAAGACCTCCAGGCCCCCTTTCCTAGGATCTCCCCTCACGGGCCTCAGTCCAGTATACCCTCATTTAAGACCTCTAAGCAGCAACATCGCCCTCACAGACTAGCACCGTCCCCGGTCCTGTGACCTACCTTCTCCTTCCCGACGGCCAGTCCGATCAGACTGACACACTCGATGGCCTTGCCCCGCAGCAGGCGCAGCTCCTGGGTGGTGGCGTTCTCGATTATATACTTCAGACAAGGCATGAACCTGCGGAACGGACGGACGACGGGCGGCGGTTAGCGCTCTGGTGGAACTCTCGACGACTTCAACGTTCAGTTTGTATGGCTAAGCAACAAGGCAGAAGTCGTGCAGGCTAATTACATACACAGTTAGTTATATGAAATGAAATGAGCAGAATATGCCAGACAAGTATAAAGCTCTGTTACATTTAATTACCCTATAAAGCCGGCCGCACAGTGCACCATTCGGTTGCGATATCGCGGCGACTTCACCAGCGACACGGCCAAAACACAAACACTGCCAAACAAATCGTGTTTCCTAATGCAATTAACTTAGTTGGGAGTTGCAGTACGACACCCAGATGACACAATTTTGAGTGGTCCAATCCCAGGAAGTGTCCGCGAAAGAATCGCGGCGATATCGCGGCCGAATGGCCTAGTGTGCGGCTGATTTTATCATCCGCGGTAAGCGTTGGTTACATAGTACCTGCTGTAGTAGGCGAGGAACTTCTCCTCGGCGGTGCCGGCGACAGATGCGATGGTGGTGATGACGTTCTCCAGCACCATCTTGGTGCCCTTCTCCACCAGCTGGGCGCAACAGAGGCCGGTCAGACGAATAGTGGCGGGTAATACAGAACAGAATGGTAACACATAATACAGAACAGAATGGTAACACACAACTGAAGCAACAGTTGGACAGCAGGGACGGCACACAGTGTGTCAGGAAGTGGACACAGACATCACAAATCATGACACACATATACGCAAGTGCTGAAAATGGCTGGCCAAGGCCATGATTGGTGTCATGCACCGACTGAAGATGACGGACAGCGTAATTTAGCGATACACACAACCACACACATATATATATATATTATATATATATATATATATATATATATTAATATATATATATAATATATATATTATATATATATAATATATATATATACTATTATTATTGCTACATTTGAGCATCAGAACAGTATCCGACTACATGGCTCATAACGTACATTTGCGGCAAACAGTAAGCTTTATTTCACATTGCAACAATGCTGGTGACTTCAATCATGTGTCTACGCCGTACAATGATTGTTAAGCGACCAATTAATCATCCATTTCGCTGAAAGGCAACGACATAAATGACCTAGATCACACCTACAGGTCACAGCTAGCTTACCTCTTTCAGTTTGGCTTGCATTATTTGTTCGAGGACCGGGAAAATAGCATCTAGGTATGTTGTGAGGATCGCCTTTGGACACTGGCCGCTGAAATTGATCAGCGCCAGCGCTGCAACAAAGCCAAAACGCAGATAGTGAGCAGTGGAAGGACAAACACTCGATTGCAGCGCACGCAAACACTTCAATCGCAGCTAATACAATCTAACGCTATTCTGACAACTGTAGTATCATGGGTCAACTACGGTGGCACCGGAAGAGCCGGGAATCCCATCATCGCTCCGATGTGACAGAGATAGTGCGCCGGGTGCGGTGCGGCGGCCATACTGCTCCTGTCTGTTAATACTCGGCGCGACAGGGTGGCAAGGAACACGGGCCACCTGCCGCGCGACAGATGGGCACAGCCGCGCGGAACCGGCTGAGTGTCGCCATCTGTCTCCCTTAATACAGCCGGCCGGAGCGGCCGAGAGGACTGCAAAGGCTGCCAGATCTCTCTACCCTTCCCACCCAGTCGACACTGAGCCCTGACAGAAGTCGACACGGTGCCACGTTAACAGCTAGGTTATGTGGAGACACTACAGCGGAATACGGGCCCAGCTCACGGCTTACAATGTCATCTATCTCCTCCGTGTCGCGTGGCCAACTACTCGCAAACCACAGTGACAGCGTCAGGTCATCGTTCCCATTCCTCCCCACTCCACTCTCTTTAAGGTGCTACGTACCGGCCTGTGCCTGAACGCGCGGCGTGCCGGAGTCCTCCAGGGCACAGAGCAGGCCTGGCACCACCTGGGCATGGAACTTGCGCTGGAACGTCGGCCCAAAGTCCTCAGACATCTGACCGATGCAGGTGCAGGCGGCGTGACGCACGCGCGGGTGCTGAAATGAGCCGGGGGAGGGGAGATGGTCAGGCGCCGGTGGTGGATAATAGAGGCGGGGAGAGCGTCGCACGGCGAGCTTCGTGGAAAGAATCGGTATACTAATCCCGGCTGCAATACAAAGCATTCTGCAATCTCCTTCATTGCGATTAATCAAATCATAAAGGGTAAGACATGATCTCACCGAAAATAAGCCCATTGCCTTTGTATTTGACAGCTCCGTAAACGAAAGCCGGACCTACCTGTAAATTATCCGCAGAAATAGAAGATGGAACATTGATTGGGGATTGATGACAGCATGTATTGAGTTATATCTATAAGCCGTAGTGTGTTGTGTCTATATTTCTGTCAGGGTGACGGCCGCCACTGACCACGTCCTTGAGGAAGTTGACGACGCCTGAGAGGATCTGGGGCAGCATGGGCTCCATCTGTTTTCTGCAGCCCTCGCCGATCGTAGAGACGGCCGACAGCGCCGCGTGCCTGTTAACGAGACAACACATATCACTCAGACCGGGTAGGAAACACAAAACTCGTGGCAGTATCAGCCCACAGTCAACATCACTGTTCAATGTTCACTGAGAAACTGAGAAGCAATGGAAAATAAAGGAAGTATTACATTCAAAGATAATGTCTTCAAATGGTCATTTATATAAATTTTTAGACGAAACCAAAGCCGAAGTCGAACAAGCTTTCAGCTTCGGCAGATCGCTGAGAATTATCCACCAAACACAGGTGCGTCGCTCCACAGCCAGTAGCCCCAGCAAGCACGTGTCCTGCCCCCCCCCCCGCCCCCGGCCGACAACGTACCTGTGTTTCCAGTCGGCCGAGACCAGGAGCTGCTGAACGTTACTCAGGATGAGATTTGTCATCACCTTGCCGCCGAGGCCGAACGCCAGCCGGTCCAGATCAGACTCGGCAACGATGTAGTTACTGAAACGAAACACCACACAATGAATACACTGAACACATCGAACAGGACTCGGTCACAATGTAGTTACTGAAACTGAAACGAAACACCACACAATGAATACAATTAACACACCGAACACACCGAACACACCGAACACATCAAACACATCGAACACATCGAACACATCGAACACATCGAACGCATCGAACGCATCGAACGCATCGAACGCATCGAACACATCGAACACATCGAACAGGACTCGGCTACGATGTAATTAAAGCTAAAGATTACCGGAGAACACAGTGAACACACCTAACGCACGGGTGATTCCAGGCCCAATTAGGCCAAGATTTAGCTACTAAAACGGACCACCGGTCACCAGACAGAATTAATACAACCAACGCATGTGCAGTGTGGTGCGAAATGTGAGGTTGCGATGCCGAAAAACGAAATAACGTAACCAAGGTCACGACATGGTCACTAGACGGCACATACTGAACATACAGGTCGCAGAACAGAGCTTTCAGCTGCTTGCTATTTGCAGCGTAGATCGCACCACCCATCTCCCTGCACGATCATTAAATTCACCGTCCATGTGCCCCTGACAGTCCATGCCGGGTGTCTGGCTGTTGGAAGCCGCGTGTTTAGATTGGCAGGCGACCATAGATTGCCGTGATACATCACCACAGGCAGGCCATTGTCCTTGACGAATAATGCGCTCCTATTAACTGAAGGCCAGCTCTCTCATTTCATATTCACACTTCACACAGTAGCTTGGCGAACTGATACTGGAAATCTTGCAGGGTGTCCCTTATAGAATTCGGGGAAAGCTCCGAGAAGAACCAGAGGCCCTCACACGAAATTCTCGGCATTTGTTGTATGCAAAAGTCTAGGAAATGCAGTATGAACGCTTATAATGCAAGACATTGGTCAGGAATTCCTGCTATTGTGACACAAGCATAGAGTAAAGAACGGGTTCCCATCTTAATCATCACCTTTGCTTCAAACCACTATTACATTTAACGCCTATCCGTCGGGTGGGGGGGGGGAGGGAGCAATAACCCTGATAGTTCGACCTATCAGTACCACGTCATGCCGGCGGCACGCATCTTCCTGTTATCATGACCTTCACACCTGGAGCCGGCGGGGGGCGGTGTCGGACCGTATCCGCCAGGGGGCCTCCCATCACCGCTATAGACACTCGTCACCCTCTAACGGGCCCAGGCACCGTCCGTAGCGCACGCGCCAGAATAGACTACACGCGCCGGAACAGCGCGCCGTCATCAGGTGACGACCGATACCGTCCAGGTATCGTCATTAGCACCGGCGGCGGCTGCCGTCAATCAACACCCCCGGCTCACCCCTCCCCGACCCAGCCCCGCCCACGTCTACACCCACGCTCCACATTCCACCTCTACACCGTCTCCCGCGCCCCACATTCCACCTCTGAACATGCCCCCTTCCCCGCTCCATTTCCGGACGAGGGGAACACCCGTCCGCTGCCGACCACACCAGTGACGTCATCTCTCGGCGCCAGTGACGTCATCTCTCGGCGCCAGTGACGTCATCTCTCGGCGCCGGCACGCAGACGTTCCCCGCTGCCTGTCCCAGCGACCCTGAGCCGTCACAGCGCTGATTGACAGCTCTGCTGCAGCGGTGACGTCCCGACAGCAGAGCGAGCGGCGGCACAGCGGCGCTGCACAGATGCCTGAGCGGTGAGTCGGCGTCGCGCTGTGTCTGGTTCTTAGACGCCAGCGTCGATCGTGGGACCGGTGACGGTCCCAGGCCGCCCCCCAGACCACCCCCCAGGCCGCCCCCCAGGCCGCCCCCCAGGCCATTTCAAATCAGTTTAACAAATCTCCCCCCAAGTCCGCCCCCAGCGCCCCCCAGCCGCCCACCAGGCCGCCCACCAGACCGCCCCCCAGCCGCCCCCCAGACCGCCCCCCCCCCCCCAGACCGCCCACCAGGCCGCCCACCAGGCCGCCCACCAGACCACCAGCAGAGGGTGACAGAAGCTTTCCCGAAACAGGCGCGGCCCACGCCGCCGCCACTGCTGCTGCCACAGACGTGAGGCTGAGGTCATGAGAGCGATCCACGGCGGGAGACACTCCGCGAACGGAACATGTCATTAGCAGCTCGGCCGGCGGCGGCGGCGGCGGCGGCGGCGGCGGCGGCGGCGGGGCGATGACGGCAGCTCTCCGGAGTGTGCTTATTTAGCCGGTCCGTGACTCGGTAGGCACACGTGCCCCCCCCCCCCCCCCTCTCCTGCCCCGTCATGACTGCGTCGGCGGCTGATACGATACCTGACCACGACCACGCGGCGGTCAGAGTCCATAGGCAGAACAGTCTCGACGGATCAGTCATGAATAAATCATGTTTCTCGGGACGGTCGGCACGATAGAAAGCGTGCACTGACCGCAGGCGAGACATAAATGGCGGCGCGGGAGGCTAATGTGACACGGCCCTCCATGATATTGACGCGAGAGGCCGCTACGGCCTCCCATCTGTCGCTGGAGCATGTCACGTTATTCAAATGGTCGGTGACCGTCAACAAAGACACCATATGCGATTTTGGCGGAGCCGCAAAGTGCAATAAATTGAGCACTCCGCAAAAAAAAAATGTTGCTAGTCCTACTATTTAACGTTTGATATCGATTTCCGGTAGCAGTAGAAGATTGTGATTCCGACACGTCTTGCCAGCTGTTGGATACGCGAGCCGCTCGCAAAACGCAACGTGAAATAAAATAACCCAGTGAAGCACTCACTTCTCACAGTAAACAGCTGATTGGAAACGAACCGAAGGAACAGTCAGCGAATAAATACGATGACAAATGGACAATGGTCCGACATGATTTTGGTCTTCGCATACGGCAATATTTTTTTTCAGGATTATCGTTACTTGTTGGCTTCCCAAAGGTTCCGGGCAAAACCCAGGTGGTCAAATTCATCGCAATCCTCAGCAGCCCACCTGCTGTCAGTCTGTCAACACGTTCACTCACTGGTTCACTCACTGTTCCTCCGACCTCCCACCATCACTGCCGGATCTGTCCCACTTCATCATCGACGATTATCCGCAGCGCTCCCCTTCCAAGTCTGTCCTAAGTCCTCACCCTCCCTCCCCGTCCTCGTCAGCATCTCAGTCCTCCCCTGCTGCTGTCCTCACCAGCTCCCCGTCCTCACCCTCCCCGTACTCACCAGCCCAGTCCTCACCAGCTCCCCGTCCTCACCAGCCCCGTCCTCACCCTCCTCGTCCTCACCCTCCCCGTCCTCACCAGCTCCCCGTCCTCACCAGCCCCGTCCTCACCCTCCTCGTCCTCACCACCCCCGCCACTCACCAAGCTCCCCCGCCCACCACTCCCCCCCTACCACGCCCCGTCCCCACCTCCCGTCCTCCTCACCCTCCCCCCGCACCATCTTCCCGCCTACCACCCTCCTCCCCTCCCGTCCTTCCCACCGCCTCCCCCCTATCCTCCACCACTCCTCTCCTCACCCAGCCCCTCTCACAACCCCGTCCTCACCAGCTTCCCGCCTCACCAGCTCCCCTGCCCTCACTCCTCGTCCTCAAGCTCCCCCGCCCTCAACCAGCTTCCCCGCCTCACCACTCCCAATTCATCACCCCCTCCTCGTCCTCACCCTCCCCGTCCTCACCAGGCCCCGCCCTCACCAAGCTCCCCCCCTCACCAGCTCCCCCGTCCTCCCCCTCCCAAGTCCTCACCTTTCGCTGTCCTCGTCGGTGCTGTCGTCGGTGGTCGCCCAGTCGTCGCTCTCCTCGATCTCCGACATCATCTTCAGCATCTCGGGCACCAGCACCTACCGAGCAGACATACTTCAGCCGACCGCCCCGCCCCCCTGTACCACCTGTGGCACGTGGGACACTCACCCCAGCTCTGTGACGTCAAACCCGGTTATGTCAGGTGACAGACCCGCTGGGCAGCTGAATTGAACACCAAAGCTACAGGAGATTGGTCTGGCGATGACGAACTGCATTCCGTTTTGAAGAGGCGAACGTGACGCACGTGGTAGCACGCACCCAATAGAGCACAGTGTAACCGGTAACGTGGCATTCCGCACTGAAGGTGAATGGCTCAACCAGGTTCTAACTCAGCCGGCTGACCACGCGGGGTACCAAAATTTCAATCATTCGTGATTTGGCAACAACAAGTAAAGCCGGCCGCACACTGCACCATTCGGTTGCGATATCGCCGCGACTCCAACAGCGACACGGCCAAAAACACGCCAAACAAAATCGTGTTTCCTAACGCAATTAACTCAGTTGGGAGTTGCAGTACGACACCCAGATGCCAAAATTTTGAGGAGTGGTCCAATCCCTGGGATGAGTCCGCGAAAGAATCGCGGCGATATCGCGGCCGAATGGCCTAGTGTGCGGCCGGCTTTACGTTCCCGGGTGCAAATGATTCGGTCTAGTCCCAATTTACAAGCGTCTATTGCGCCGTAGGATGTTTGCGCTTCGACTGGTCAGAAAGGATTGCGAATGTTGGGTTGATGACAGAACAAGTCTCCTGTTATTTGCAGTCTAGTTCTAGTTGGTTACTTCATCATTTTTGTATGGTTGATTGGCATAGCATCAATTGATACAGCCTGGCACGCAATGGACGTTGTCAGTACAAAATTCGAATCAACTTTCCGCACGAAATAATGTTGCGGAGAAAATATTTATAGTGGTAAAACACATAAGAGGCTTGTCGTCACAAGGCTCGTTGCCATTACGGTAAATGATGCGTTACGTGTCACATATTCGGCTGAACGGAGCTTCATACGCCGCGTACGGGAGTCAGGGGACGAGCACGGATCACACGGAAACGACCCCGAGCGCTGCAGCTGGCGACTGCGATAACACTGTCCGGGGGCGGTGCTGACTGCTGACCAGAGAAACACCGGGGAGACACTGCGAAGCACGCAGGCAGCCAACGTAGGAAGGGCGTGAGTCTAAGATGGGTGAGTATCTGACTCGAGGCCTGACTGAGCCGCGGCTGTCGTGTACAGAAATCACACGTTTTCAGAGTTAACTCGGTGCATCAGCAAACGGAGACGGAATTCGGTAAATTACCGCCGATCACCAGCGGTCGGTGGCGGTGTCTCTGTCTCGTGCCTCATCGGCAGATCTAGCCGGTGCGTCTGTCTCGTCTGCCTCAACGGGAGGTACCCGGTGTGTCTGTCTCACCGGCAGGTATCCGGTGTGTGTCTCTCTCGTGTCTCACCGGCAGGTATCCGGCGCAGTGTTTGCGGAACATGGCGGAGGCCTCCTCGGCGAGCGTGACGATAATCTCCATTCCCAGTTGGCGCCAGTCGTCCTCCTGGTTAGGGTCGCTCATCAGCTGTGAAACACAGGACAGAGAGCGATACACGGGTCACACGGGCACTCCTCCGGGGTACCTGCATCAGCTGATGAAACACAGGACAGGGAGCGATACACGGGTCACACGGGCACTCCTCCGGGGACCTGCATCAGCTGTGAAACACAGGCCAGAGAAGCGGTACACGGGTCACACGGGCAACTTCCTCCGGGGGTACCTCATCAGCTGTAAACACAGACCAGAGAGCCGATACATGGGGTCACACGGGCACTCCTCAGGGGTACCTGCATCAGCTGTGAAAACACAGGACAGGAGACGCGATACACGGGTCTTCACACGGGCACTTCCTCCGGCTGGGTACCTGCATCAACTGTGAAAAACACAGGGCAGAGAGCGATACACGGGTCCACACGCGGCACTTCTCCGCGCGGTACCTGCATCACTGGTGAAACCACAGGGGCAGAGACGATAACGGTCACACGGGCACTCCTCCGGGGTACCTGCACCAGTCTGTGGAAAAACACAGGGCAGAGAGCGATACACGGGTCACACGCACTCCCTCCGGCGTACCTGCATTCAGCTGTGAAAACACAGGGGCAGAGAGGCGATACACGCGGCACTCCTCCGGGTCCTGCATCAGCTGGGAAAACACAGGGAGAGAGAGAGCGGTACACGGGTCACACGGGCACTCCTCCGCGAGGTACCTGCATCAGCTGTGAAACACAGGGCCAGAGAGCGATACACGGTCACACGGGCACTCCTCCGGGCGTACCTGCGCCATCAGCTGTGAAACAACAGGCAGTAGAGCGATTACACGGGGTCACACGGGCACTCCTCCGGGAGGTACCTGCATCAGCTGTGAAACCACAGGACAGGAGCCGGATACATGGGTCCACACGGGCACTCCTCCGGGTACCTGCATCAGCTGTGTGAACACAGACAGAGAGCGATACACGGGTCACACGGGACTCCTCCGGGTACCTGGCATCCAGCTGTGAAACACAGGGCAGAGAGCGATAAACGGGTCACACGGGCACTCCTCGGGGCGGGGTACCTGCATCAACTGTTGAAACAACAGGACAGAGAGCGATACACGTCGGTCACACGGGCACTTTCCTCCGGGGTACCTGCATTTCAGCTGTGAAACACAGGCCAGAGAGCGATACTTGGGTCACACGGGCCACTCCTCCGGGGGGTACTGCTCAGCTGTGAAACACAGGGCAGAGAGCGATACACGGGTCACACGGGCACTCCTCCGGGGTACCTGCACCAGCTGTGAAACACAGGGCAGAGAGCGATACACGGGTCACACGGGCACTCCTCCGGGGTACCTGCATCAGCTGTGAAACACAGGACAGAGAGCGGTACACGGGTCACACGGCACTCCTCCGAGAAAGGTACCTTGCCATCAAGCTGTGAAACACAGGACAGAGAGCGCGTACACGGGTCACACGGGCACTCCTCGGGGGTACCTCATCAGCTGAACACAGGACAGAGAGCGGTAACACGGGCACTACGGGCACTCCCCGGCGGGTACCTGCATCAGCTCGTGAAACACAGGACAGAGAGCGTACACGGGTCACACGCGGGCACTCCTTCCGGCGGACTAGGTACCATTGCATCAGCTGTGAAACACAGGGACAGAGAGCGGTACAACGGGTCACACAGGGGCACTCCTCCGGAGGTACCTGCATCAGCTGTGAAACACAGGACAGAGAGCGATACACGGGTCACACGGGCACTCCTCCGGGGTACCTGCATCAACTGTGAAACACAGGGCAGAGAGCGATACACGGGTCACACGGGCACTTCTCCGGGGTACCTGCATCAGCTGTGAAACACAGGGCAGAGAGCGATACACGGGTCACACGGGCACTCCTCCGGGGTACTGATCAAGCTGTGAAACACAGGACAGAGAGCGGTACACGGGTCACACGGGCACTCCTCCGGGGTACCTGCATCAGCCACAGACTGACACGAGTATTAAACAGACAGCCGGTGTAGGACGGGCGTCTCCCTTAGCTGTGAAACACATGTCGATCGAGAGATCCAGCCGCCACACGATGCCTGGGGGGAAACAATTCCCTCCCCGCTGGATACGGTTATCAAACACTGTCCCTGTGCGATAACACATGCGAGGTTATGTTACCCTACACAGTTTGTGACGGGTGGAGGCAGGGGAATCTCGGGTGAAGTTGGCGTCGTCTGTCTAAAATCAACATCCGCTCCCATTAGAAACCACTCGGGAATATACAGCCACAACTGGTTTGAGCGACAGGCTGCAAACTAGGCTATCAGCGGCCCGAAAACTGCACGCCAGAATGCCAGAGGAAACACGGGCAACTACAGCACAAGCCGCCCTGGTTGACATGAGGCGCCGGCGGACCCCGGGCAAAGGTCAGAAGTGCATCACATCATACCAGCCCAGAACAGAATACCTATGTGGGCTGAGAGTTCTGCATGGAACAAAGAAGTTAACATATTTTGCCTGTGATGATATCCAGATGTAATCCGCAAAGTATCGACCAGCTCAGATTCCGTGAACATATTGTTATTTCCGAGAGTTGGCAGAGTGTTCACCATTTGCCTGGTTATCCAGCCGCCATCCATCAGCAGTGACATGGCGATGGGTTTTTCACCGGTAACACGACGCTGCTGGTCAGCGAATGGCAGAACGCAGACTGCATAGGTTCAGATTCACGGAATTGGGGTGAAGGGTTGGCGCCTCTCCCCCCTCCCCCCGCTGACAGACGGGAAAAGTGACACTGAGTCTGTGCATGAAGTCACACTGAGTCTGTGCATGTGCAACGACCTCGTCTGTGCATGTGTGTCTGAGCATGAGTAAAGACTCGGAGGGTAAACAAAACCCTTCATTACGAATGCACCGACACTCAACAGTCATATTTTTGCATACCGCTTACATTCTAGGAAATAGAACGCAGCACAGTGTCCCAAAATTTAATTTTGGCTTGGGTGTCAGAGTGGAAAAGTTGAGCCTAAAAATACCATGAGAGTGGAAAATTATGTATAAAATTGTACGATGTTGATTACTGTTTTGAATATCAAAAGCAGCGGGTTTCATTTAAATCATGTATTTTGAGTCAATATTCATTTATATCAGACTCAATATCACAATTCATAATTTGGTAGTGGAAAATTCATTCCTTAAATGGAGAATGAGAGTGGAAAATTATTCATAGTTGGGTGTCATCTCCCATCCAAATAGGCAAATTTTGGGACACTGACGCAGCATACCCGGCAAACGAACCTTGCGAGTAGAAGGCGTCATGTCGAACCGACATGTCTGGCAACAACACCCTAGTTTTGCGTATCAATAAAATTATATTTACGGTAATTAGGGGCTTTGCACTAAGCTTTTCTGATTTTGTCGAATGGTTGCAAACTAACGAAATTTTACTCCCGGAAATTGTACAATCCACACAATCCCGACAGCGCGACCCGCCACGCGTCTAGGTCATCGTTGGTCTCTGCCCGCCGGCCCGACTGCTGACCTTGAACCCCGGCTCAGGGAGCAGTTATCCTGCCTCTCAGCCATAGTGCCGCCTCGGTTACTGACCTTGATACAGAGCCGCCGCCAGGTTACTAACCTTGATACAGAGCCGCCGCCAGGTTACTGACCTTGATACAGAGACGCCGCCAGGCTACTGACCTGATACAGAGCCGCCGCCAGGTTACTGACCTTGATACAGAGACGCCGCCAGGCTACTGACCTTGATACAGAGCCGCCGCCAGGTTACTGACCTTGATACAGAGCCGCCGCCAGGCTACTGACCTTGATACAGAGCCGCCGCCGGGTTACTGACCTTGATACAGAGCCACCGCCAGGTTACTGACCTTGATACAGAGCCGCCGCCAGGTTACTGACCTTGATACAGAGCCGCCGGGTTACTGAGACTTGATTGTTCAGAGCCACCGCCAGGTTACTGACCAATGATACAAGAACGCCTGCCCTGCACAGGTTACTGGACCTCTGCTACAGAGACGCCGCAGGCTACTGACCTTGATACAGAGCCCGCCGCAGGTTGTACTGAACCTTGATACCAGAGCCGCCGCCCAGGTTGACTGACTCGTTGGATACAGAGCCGCCGCGCCAGGTTAACTACTCTTGGATACAAGAGCACTGTCCGCAGGTTATCTGAGCTTATGATTGACAATATAGCCGAGCACGCAGGTTACTCATGACCCTTGGTTTTTTTTTATACAGAGCCGCCGCCAGGTACTGACCTTGATACAGAGCCGCCGCCAGTTTCGACCTTGATAGCAGAGACGCCGCCAGGCTATGACCTGATACAGAGGACCGCCGCCGGGGTTACTGACCTTGATACAGAGCCGCGCCAGGTTACTGCTTGATACAGGACGCCGCAGGCTACTGACCTTGATAGCAGAGTCCGCCCACCGAGGTACTGACCTTAGATAGCAGAGCGCGCCGCAGTTACACTGACCTTTGATACAGAGCCCCGCCAGGTTAGCTGGACCTTGACTGCAGAGCACCGCCAAGGGTTACTGAGCTTGATACAGGCCGCCGCCAGGTTACTGACCTTGATAACCGAGCCGCCGCCAGGGTTACTGACCTTGAAGCGAGAGCCAGCGGCCAGGTTTACTGACCTTGATACAGGAAGCGCGCCGCCAGGGTTACTGCTTGATTACAGGGACGCCCGGCCAGTTTAAACTGACCTGGGATAAGGAAAGCCGCCGCCAGGTCTGACCTGGGAGTGCAGAGCGCGCCGCAGGTTTACTGAACATATACATGAGCACCGCTCGAGGTTGACTGACCTTGATACAGAGCCGCCGCCAGGTGTACTGGACCTTGATACAGAGGACGCCGCCAGGTTTTCTGACCTTGTGGATACTTGAGCCACCGCCAGGTTACTGACCTTGATACATAGCCGCCTCGGTTACTGACCTTGATACAGAGCTGCATGATGGTATCGAGCTGAGGCCGGAGCAGCTTGGGCGCCACCTCGGCCAGCGTGATGGTGGTCTGCAGAAGCACGTTGTCCTCGCCCTTGGCGATGCTCTCCTGAAGCACCTGCACGGACAGAGCAAAGTCGGTCACTCCCAGTGTCCGTTACCGCAGACAGTCGCAGACGTCTCGGGGCTCGCGAGAATAAGTGAGCACAGAAAAGAACCAGGAACTCACTGAGGAGATCGGCTGTCGAGCCGGTATCCACCTTTGTCGGAGTCGCCAACCCTCTTAGCTCGCCTGTGCATGGGCACCGGCCGCGTGTGCCTGGTCTCTTTCCTCTGGCGAGATAGTGTGATACGGTCCGAACCGACTAGAGGCAACAGAGAGCGCGGACGAGTGCGACGCAGCAACTCGTAACGGTGTCCTGCGCGCGAGAACACGAGAGACCCTCATTATATTGTAATATCTAGGCATTTCCAAAAAACCCGCGTCGAATACTAGTAGACTCTCTGTTAATCCAAGCTGTCGATGAGCCATGACCCTATATTTATGCTCGTCTGATCGACACAGCTCCTTCGAGAGGGATTGATCCATTACGTGATCGCTCCAGTCACATTTTCTCTGGCCTCTATGAATATAAGTCAGATTTGATCAGACGATACAGGCTCATTCTCAAGCAATTAATTCTGTTGAGATTGACTCAATCTGTCGATTCCGGGCCTTAAAGTGCCCACCGCTCACATGACATCAGTGGTCCCTCGACGCTCGAGGCTGTCAGAACAGCGAGAGGAGGGGAGCGAAGGTTCCTTTAGTGCTGCTGTGATACCCGCATCCGCTTGTAGAGTCTTGGATCAATATTCTCGATGCCTAGAGACCCAGAGACTGCTAAAGAGAGGGGATAAGGGCGGAGCTGTCCGTGGAGCAGCAAGGACAACATTTCTCAGATGCCAAGCCCGTTGCTGTTAGCAGTACCATTAATAATTCACCTACCGATTTGTCGATAAAGGTTTTAGTAATGTTCCACGAGTCCATTAAACATGGGCTTTCTCCAGGTTGACAGGAGATACTCAGAGAGTCTATCGCGTCTATTTAGTTACAGTAGCCTCACAAATAAAAATGTTTGGAGATTTTGCATGCAATCGATCCCGTTACATCCTTCAAATCAGTTCGGTTTGAAACTCTTGCCTAGCCATTGCAATAGACGATGCTCTGTATTATGTTACAAATATCTTGGATATATTTCCGAGTACTCACATTGGGGTGCGATTTAGTTGAGTAGCCGATGAGTCCACTTAAACCAGGGGAAAGAGTTGACGGCTTCACGTACTATATCCCAATCTGATTGTGACTCTGAATATCCTGCCTGAGTATTGTTTTTTGACTCCAGTATCCGCGCTGCAGATACGCATCGCGTTCTGATAATGATACTACAAATTTATAAGTTCCTTTGAAGGAAAATATTAGCAAATGCCTTCCTCAATGTCCGATACTTTTGCATTGGATCTATGCGCACTCAATTATTTTCAGACACTCCCATGTAATCTAACTCTTAGTTAATCGCGCCTCATGTATGTGAATTGATCACCTTCTCATGAAAGACTTCGCCTCGACCTAATCAACTTATAATTGATCTCGTCAAGAGGTACAGTTAGCACGACGTTCATGAGAGATCATCCCAAAGCATTCATATATGTCCTTTGCCTAGAGAAGTAAATACTTTGATCGCGACACTTGGATGACCATAATTAAGGATTATCTAACTTGTCCCAAATAATGTTTAATTAGATCTCAAGTCCGAAGCCGCGTACGGCGTCTCACCGCTAGCAGTCAATTACATTTTGACCTAAGTCCTGGTGATCGCATTCGCACATAAACGTGCAGCGGCTGAAGTCCACATAACTTTATAGGTGTTGTAAACCCTTTTACTATAGCGTCAATCTCATTCAGATCTGTTCCCTGTTTTAATAGTTGAACGTATTCGTTTTTTGAGTTTATTGACACACCGGAGAGCCTATAGAACGATGACCACAAACCACACACGATGGCAGTCAATATAATATTAAGTATCACCCTATAACGTTAATTAAGGTATATTGCACACTAAATTCCCATGATAAACAGACTGGTGTGCGTCCACAACACGCTGTTAATTTATGACCCTTTCTATCGCGTGTAGACGCCTCTAATCTTATATGAGATCCTCTTAATATATAGAGTCACATGTTAGGTTCATCATTATCGTGTAGTATGAGCAGTTTGAGATCAGATATCTTTATAAATGTGAGTCATGATTTGTCTCGTATTAATATTATGTTAGTTACCGAGCGCACTACATCACTTTACCAAATATAATATTATAATGGCGAGCTTGTTTTCTGCTGGATTCCCGAATATTAGGTGTTGACTAACATGGGGAATCTTTGACTCCTCTTGATGACCATATGAATGAATGGCTCTTCATATTCTGACCCTGCACTCAGGAGGATGGTGATATTATCCCTCTTAATTACGAGTATAGAGGATATCCGCATGTGCGTCACTTAAATGCTCGCTCTTCTTTTTTCGAGTTCGTTGATTACGCTATGTATTGGTCGCACATAGTTTTCTCGATGAGTTGTCAGGTAGTAGGGCGGAAATCCCACCCACCATGAATCCCCCTGCCTGTCTGCTGTGTTCGTGTTTTGAGAGTTCGCCGAGTAACCCACCTCAGCGTGCGCGGTTTAACTATCTTTCAACCGAATCAAGCAGTCCACAACTGCCCCCGTGCGTGAGCGGCTTCACACTGATGATGTTACGACCCTGCCTATCAGCCCCCGGCTGTGGGCCTGCCTTGACGCCAAGCCTGCCCTCCTCCACACCAATCCGACGCTCCGCGCTCAGCCCCGAACATCTCGTTGAACACTCAACAATCATTCTGACCCCTGGCATCAATGGCGAGCAGCAAGAATGGACGAAACGTGCCCTGGGACATCGTTCCGGACCTAGCACTCTCCTAGTCAATCCCTGGCGTTTGGCGTCGAAGAGGCAGAGCCTGAGCGCTTTGTCCGACATTGAACTGTGGCGGGTGCTGGTGTCAACGTCGAGAAGCGGCGACGTGAGCAGCACGAGAGGAGGGGAGGGCGCGGGTCCTAAGAGAGCGGGCGATGGCGGGTCTGAACCCCCCATGTGGATGTACTTGGTTGTGGGTATGTATCTAGGCTTCGGGATAATACCCAATTATTAGGATAGTCGTATTCGCGAAGTCTTACGATGTTATAACAGAAAGTTGTGACGTCCGCTAACGCAAAATGACGCAGTAAGTGCTACTCCTAAGTCTGGTCCCAGTTTGATTGCATTAGGAACCACCTGCCTGACCCGGAGAATCAACCTGAGGATTCGTGACGACGCCTGGGATATGCCTCGAGAGACGCGCACCGCGAAGAAAAGTTATTAATAAGCGGCCAGTCGGATGGTGGAGTTGGTCGGGCGCTCCGGAATCTACGCCTAGAAATAGGATCTGATCAATTAGAATGAGGCACGAACGGGAACACAGACTGGTCCAACTACCGAAGTGACGTCAGGAGTAACCCGCCTCGCAGACTTCGAAACCGTGAAATTATACGCCTTCTGATTGTGTATACTCCACCGTCTGGTACACTGAATTACACCAACTGATGCGCTGATCCTCACACTCTGAGAGGCCAGCTTTCAGAAACTCGCAACACACGCACGCACACCATGACGCACGGAGCAGCGCCAGCGCACCAATGGGCATGTTCGTTGTTTCATTTTATACATCAAACTCAATACACAGTTAGCTTACAAATATTATAAACGACACAACATGTCTTATGTGGTTGCGAGTTCTCGCTTCGCCACCCAAAGAAGGAATAGTCACATTATAATATCTCCGACGTCATCTTCAACAACAGAAAGCTATAAATATAAATTCGGTAACTGAAATGAACCAGTCGTTTTCATGTCCACGCTAAATCTATCACTGGTGAAGATACGTGTCACTGTCACTGGTGACGTCATATAGCGGCGAAGGCGCAGTATTAACTGCAATTGTCGAAATCAGTAGCCTGCTGAGCGTCATCTGCTAAACCTTAACAGAAACCGTAGCCACCCTTCAACACACCATGGCTTGAACCCTTGTCAACCCATGTATAACTCAACACTGCTGTATCAAGGGAAGGACACTGAGTCAGACTGTCACCCTACAGCCGCTGACATCACTCACACACTGACGCTGTAACCAATGTGTGCTGCACCATGCACACTCGTCATGCTGCCACAGAACGTGCTTTCCGCCTACCTTGTAGCTGCTGGCGTCGCTCAGGCTCTGCTGCAGCATGTTCTTGATGACATCCAGGTAGCGCTTCTGCTGGTTTCCGAACACGCCGGGAACATAGCTGAAATCGACAGGAGCCGAGTGACGCGGGCCTTCAACACCCACACAAATTACAATAATAAAATAACAATTAGCGAATCGTACTCACTCTATTTTAGATTTAACAATTTGTAAATCAATAAGTGCATCACTTGACCTTGAGAATGAATGCAACCAACATTACTGGATTACAACAGCCAAAGGTAATCAGATTGTATCAAATCGCTAAAAACATTACCCTGCAGCAAGAGACTAGGAGCACAAGGCTCAAAGTTCAAAGCTCAAGTTCAAGACTTAAAGCTTCCTGACTGACAAGTGAAATATCAACGGGACTCTGTATCTATACCTCACAGTAGGGCGCCTCCACCTGACCCCCCCCCCCCCCCCTCCCTAGCTACCGAGAGACACAGACCACATACGAGCTGCTGTCGCCTACATACCTGAACAACAGCAGGGCACACTCGCGCTGCTGGGCGTTCTGCGAGCTGGCGCACTCGAACAGGAAGCTGAGGAACTCGGGCCACAGGCTGTTGCCCTCGTCGTCGAACAGGTTGCGTGCCATCTCGGCCGCCACCTCACACATCTTCTTCCGGATGGACTCGGACTGCTCCTGAGGGATGGCGGCCAGCAGCTGGTCCTTCAGCTGGGTCTGCGCCTCTGCCGGCAGCTGCGGAGCCAGAGCGGTGGTCAGTCAGCTGATATACATACAACAGCTGCTGATGGGTAGCCTTGCTCACCGTGCCATCAACAACAGCCTACAAGGTCTGATGAATGATCATCATATCTAATGACAATTGAACTTGTTAAGTCATCTCACAATTGTCAACCCAACAAACTGGTTTAATTTACATTCTTGCAAACATTTGTCTTTTGTCTAAGTTTGTCTAAATGACAAACTAACGTTGACGCCCCCCGCCACTCCAGACACCTACCCTTCCCCGCCGACACCTCCCCCCCGTGCCCGACTCACGTTTGGGTAGAACTCCTCCCACTTGGCGAACAGGAGGCGGCGCAGCAGCACCGCCGACATCTCGCGGTACTTCTCCCCGACAGCGGCGTTCAGCAGACATCCCAGCAGCAGTGAGATCTTCTGCGGCAGCGCGATCTGCTCGTACGTGGCCTGCGGGCGGGGAGGCAAGGAGAGAGGGCGTCAGATGGGCGTCAGATGGGCGTCAGATGTGCGTCAGATGGGCGTCAGATGTGCGTCAGATGTGCGTCAGATGTGCGTCAGATGTGCGTCAGATGTGCGTCAGATGTGCGTCAGATGGGCGTCAGATGGGCGTCAGAGGGCGTCAGATGGGCGTCAGATGCCATAACGGGTGTGCAGCTAAGCTACTCCGTGTGAATGAGCGGGCAAGTCGGAAGCCATGCAGGTGAAGAGGCGATATGCCCCTATATACTCTAGATTCAAGAGAGCTTAACAGTCAGAAATCCCGAAGACAGGTGGCATATGTGATCTGCTTACACAGGCTCTACAGGAGGGAGGCTGTTGCCTGAGATGGGTACATGAGAGATGATATCGTGACAATGATGACAGATTCCCCATTGTGAGTGTGGTCAGTGGTGTCATATCAATTATGCCAATGTGTCAAACCCACAAGTTGTCACCAAGAGCAGTTATCTGCATGAAATTAATACATCTAAGGAATGCTTAGTTGATGGTGTGCATAAAACACACAGAAGTTGACAATTTGGTTCTGAGGACATCATGCAAGCAGGGTCCGAACAAATTTCATCAGTGTAGAGCCTCAAAGATGATAAGTTGGGACTGAAGTGTGCCAAAACTGCTGCAGTTATTTGGCACCCATTTAGTGCATAACACAAGTCAAAGGTAGATTTCCGTTTTAATTTAATCAGTGATGGAAGCACTCCATTGAATAAACTGATTATAATGACAGCTTTAAGAGAAGCATCCAGGAGCAAAAACACAAAAATATATAGATTAATCAATGTGCACACAGCAACACTATTCATCACTGAATGGATAATAACCACATTGACACAATCAAGTTCCTTTTCTGGTATGTCTTTCAATGACTTTAGTATACAACACAAGGCATTGGTAAATGGAAAAATTCCCAAAGTGCATATGAAACATCTGAAGTACAAGTTATTGGTATCTTATTTCAGTGCAAAGTTAACCAACTATCAAAACATCTCTTTTCAATCTCAAATTGATTTAAATGTTGACAGTTGACTTATCATCTGACATCTACAGCTGGGCTGGTGGCCTCCCTCCTCTGATAACACATGGAGAAAACTGACTGATAACACAGTCAAATACATTCATAAATGTTAACTAGACAACCTTGATTTGTTAGAGTATTAGTAGCCTCAAATTTGTGCACTGATTAAATTGAATATTTTTTAGACATGCAGAAATACATATTTTTCATTCACAATAGGCATCAAAAGGAAGGAAAGCAAAAGGACACCAAGATTTGATTTATTATACTGCAAACTAACATCAAACAATAAAATATGAAACTCAGCAGACTAAGCTCCATTTAATTGACTTATTGTCAAATAGCATAATAATAACAAAATATAATTATAGAGTCTCAAACATGTTTGTGCTTCAGCAACCATTTATATCATACTCATCCAGAACAGGGAGGAAACAGTATGCACTGTTCATTAAGAGCATTTTTTTAATGACCTTACAAAAAAATCAACTATGATTTTAAGAGGGTTAGAGAAGCTCCTTCAAAATAATTTAACTTGTATATCCCTTCACCCAAACCAAAAATGTAATGTCTTGTTAAACAGAGTGCATTCCAAAATGAGAGTGACTGAAGACAGTTTAATATATAATAGTTTTAGTTTTAAACATTTAAACTTTGTCTTAACATTTATCCTTTAAAGCTAGTTTGAAGTTACCTTTCAAACAAACCATGGTGAGATAAGGAATCATACAGGTGTCCAGCAATGACAGAAGAAATCCATAAGCAACACTGATATAACCAGATCAAAATAAGTTGTTGCAAGACTCATAGCTGGACCAGATTCTCAGCTGAATAATTGTACTTCACAAATGTATTTTAGCAAAAAATGGACAAGGTTCAAATAAATTATAAATTGCATGTAAATGATAAAACTCAGCCAATAAATGCAGCATATCAATTTTTATGGAATAACTAATTTTATCATCATGCAGTATAATTGCAAACAAATGCAGTGAGAACATCTTGAGATCTAAGAACTTTACCTTTCACTGGTCAATCCATGCTCACCCATATGTTTCATTCAATTGACATCTAACATCTTTGTCTGCACCCTAAGCTAGGTTGGGGACAAATATAAAATTATTCAGTCATTTTCAAAAGAATATACGTTCAGCATAAGCAGTCACCAGAAGATTCTACAAGCTCGTAAAAACATATAATCAGACTGAGGGCTCTAGCCTGAACAAGCTTGAATTGAAACTATTAAGTTATGCTAAATCTGTAGATAAGATCAAGTTAAGCTTTATCATTGAAAATCTGAAGCATTAGCAATTGAATGTAACAACAAAGAACAGCCAATTGCATGATTCGTGCTAGATCACATTGTGATAGACATTGGCACGACACCAGGCGCAGATGTATTTAGGACAGGCACCACAGATAACTTTTGTTTTTTAAATGGAATACAACTACAAGTAAAGCACAGGTATAATTATATTCTATTCTATCACAACCGGGCTTCAATGGGTAGACAGCACTGGTGAACACGTGTTATGGCGCACTACCACACAATATGGTATGGCTGGTACCTCGGCCTGCGTTCTGATCTCATTTTCTTCACTGAGAAGTCCTCCGAGGATCTGTTGAAACTGTGCGTCGTCCGCCATTCCCATGGCCTAGGTAGGGTCCAAACTGATTTTTCTGTCACTAAATGCACCGTGCGATTACGCCCGGCGCAGCGCGGCTTGGTTTCACGCGCGTAAAGGAAGCAGCCTGCGCGGTACCAGCGGTGGATGTGGCGCGGGATGGCGCGCTGCCAATATGGTAGCACATGGTGATAATGATGCCATATATGACTAACTCTGAAGGTAAATGGTGAAAAATTCCCCTGTGCTATGTCGGCAATATAGAAAGGTACTTGGTGGGCTCAAGGGCGCAGCCAGGAGGGCACAGGGCCACGTGTCCCCTCTTCCATTGTGCCTCGGGTCAATGGAAGTGGCCGAGTGGCTGAAGAGCCCGGAGGGCCCTCGGCTTACCGAGCTGGGGTCCCGGGATTGGCTTACCGACCCGGGATTGGCTGGGGTCTCAACAGTCAACTCTCAGCCGAACGCCATCATGGCTGGGGGGGGGGGGGGGGGCACGTGGGATCTAGGGTCGAGTTTTTGAGGGAGGCCAACATTTCGCTCCGTGCTATCAGCGACAAGTTGTTGACCAGGGAGGGAGGCTAGAGTCGGGTCGTCAGTGCGAAGTGGTTGACCGATAGGGTAGGGGTCCTCAGTCCGGAAGAGTCGTTACGCAGGGTGTTGTCATTTTTGGGCCTCGATTTGTTTTTGTCAACCAAATCTGAACGATACACCAATACTCCGGTGCAGTCGCAAGGCCGTATACATTTTTGCGTGATCGCAAGAATGCTTGAAGCAGAAGTTTATAAATCCTATAAGTGGGAGGGGGCAGATTCTGCCTAACCCCATGGAGGATGATTTTGTTTAACGCCCCCCCCCCCAGTAAATGGTGTTCAGATCAGATCTCAGTCAATGCCGGGTTAAGAGAGTCATTGTTCGGACTGAGAGGCCCTCAGTTGACACGAAGGAGCACTCGGTCGGTCCGGGGTGCCCTCAGCCGGCCTAAGGGGCCCTTGCTAGGCTTGAGAGAGATCCGGTCGATCTGAGGGTCCCTGTCGGCCTGAGGGGCTCACGGTCGGCCTAAAGGGGTCCTCAGCCGACCTAAGAGGGTATTAGGTCGTCCCGAGAAGGCAATCGATTGGTCGGCCTGAGGAGCCCTTAGTCGTCCTGTGGCGGCCCGGTCGGACTAAGGAGCCCTTGGTTGGCCCGAGGGACCCTCAATTTGCCTGAGGGTCAGGGTTGCCATATTGGCATATTTTTGGCCAGAAAACACAATTTTGGCATTTTTTAAGTGTTTGGCTGTACGTTTTTAGCGTTTGGCATTTTCGTCAAAATTGGCATATTTCTGGCATTTTTGACAGAAGACTGCTGGCAGTTATTCCAGCAAATAACACCAAATAAAAAGGCTTTAAATCTGGCATATTAACTGAATCAACATTTGCCAGCGTTTTAGGCGTTTTGCCCTCAACGAAACTTGGTTTACATACACAGGAGTTGTCGTCCTGCAGCCCTATATGGCTCAATGGACAGGGTAATAGAAAGATTCGAAAGGAGTCAACGAAAAAACCAGTATGTTAATCGTCGTTCCGAAAAACAACACACACAAACGTGGGTCTTCCTAGACGTGACGTCAGATATGACCATGATTTTTGGCACATCGACATTTTTGGCGGGGCTTGCATGGCCTTAACATAGCGAGGGAAGCGATCTGGCGCAGGGGCAGGATTTCTGTCTTCTGTGGCGGTGACCCGGGGTTAAATCTCTGGGCGGGCCGCCGGAGCAGTCGACCGGCCCCCATATAATATTTTTAATGTAAATTGCTGATGAGAAATAAATGTCTACTATAGTCTGTTAAAAATTGCATGTTTTGATTGATTTTGCATTGGGGCAGGGGGACGGATCCAAGTGAGTCACCAAGCCCTGACTCGGGTTTCGCTCAAATTGCCTGGATGACTACCTCTTTAGATATGGCCCTACTTTATCAAAACCTTATACCCAATAGATGTTTCTGGTTAAGGACGGAAATTTATGATAAAATGGAGCGAAAGTCTGGCTATTTTTCCAGAATTTGGGCATAATTGTTCTGAAATTAGGTTGGCATATTTGGCATAAAATTTCACCAGATTTGGCCTATTTACTCGACAAAAGTCTGGCAACCCTGCTGAGGGTGCTCTTGATAGGCTTAAGTGAGGCTTGCTAGGCTTGTTAGGCTTAACACGAATTCCATATTTGGCTGACAGTGCATTCAAACGCAAATTTAGAGTCTCTCTCATACAACAGTTTACTTTCAGCATAGGTACTCATCCACTTCTTTGGCTACCAGTCGTACCCAGCACGACGTCTATGTGGCTCGCAGTTTCAAACGTAAAGTTGACTCCATCTCCTTGCGATCCTGGTTTAACTTAGCTGTTCCAGCCCGCGCAGTTCGAGGCTGGGATTTATTCGCGGTCCCTTTTGCCCGTGTAGAAACTGTCAAGAATGGTCTGTTCTGCAGAATGCTGCGATTCAGGACGAACGAGTTCATTCACCAGAATGAACAGGGATTTTTTAAAGATTCACTTTACCAAGTTAAGACATAAGCCAGGGATTATGCGAAAAAATTGACGACAGCGGTCTATCCGCTCCATGCGTAGCACTATACTTAGGTTATACATCACGTCCACGATATTTTACTTGATAGACAGCCAGTGACATCCGTGTATTTATTGTACGCATATATTTGTGTGACTTAACCTGTCAATGGGCTTCCGTGGGTGAGAAACTGAATAAATGTATGAAAGAGTCACTGTCAAGAGAATGAAGAGCCATCTGGCTGGCCGGGAGATGGCCGTTCATTGTTGACGGAGACGGTGGGTACAACTTTTATTTTAATACGCTGCTCTAGCTTCTTAGGCTTATTATGTACCAGCAGGGGCGTATTTAGGGGGCCACCGCACCATGCCCCCCCCCCCCCCTTGGGCGCGAAGGTCCTCATGGACGAAGGCGCCCTCATGCACCGAAGGCTTGAAAGGCGCCTTCCGTTCATGAAATGCGGCTTCAATTCAGTAAAGGGCGCCGAGGCGCCCATCGCTGAATGTGAGGCGCGCTTGGCGGAATATGATAGCGCGTTTCACTGAATGGTGAGGCGCGCTCCGGTACACCGAAGGGCCCTCCCACATTCTTCATAAGCGCCCTCCAAATGCTTCCAGAGGCGCCCTCCCACATAGCTCCAAAGGCGACCTCCAATACACCCCTTACGCTTTCCCACATGCTTGTCATATTCCCACGGCAGTAACAGCAAGACCGGGGCAGGGACGCAGGAAGTATGTTCAAGTTGGGGGGGGGCAGGATTTTAGCCTGCCAGCGAATACTCAGCCTAAATCCTGCATCACTTCAGAATTCTGCCCGATTTGAACTAGTCACTTTTGGTTGTATTCAAGGGAGTCGCCACAAGCTGAAATTTTTTAGGGCAAATCCAGGTGCACGTGTGCTTTCTTTAACATGGGACGATATTGGGGAGGCTGAAAATTACTAGGGACATAGATAACAGTAGACACTAGGGACAATGTCCCTAGTGTCCCCAGTGGTGGCATCGCCCATGGTTGTATTAGATACTTATTTGCGCCAATAACTCGTCCACTTCAGGTATTTTGAGGCTTAATTTGACTGACAATAGACTCGAATATAAAACTGCTATCTCTGATTTTAAAATTTTATGAAGAATTCGGATTTTTGTAATATTTTTAGAAATTGTTCGATGTTATATATATATTATATATATATATATATTATATATAAATTTATATAATTATCGTATACATAATATTAATATATTATTCATGAGATAATACTATACTAACAATTAGACTAAAGTGAAGAAATAAAGAATGACTGGAATAGTAAAATAGATAGAAAGCTTAAACAGAAAGAGAATAAGACTGCTAGTAATTAGCTAGGTTTGAACAAAACGGAAAAGTTTAGCATTCGTGATCTTCTTGTTCAAGCTTTCTATCTGTTTGATCAGCTTCTTGTTCGTTTGCATGGTTGTGTAGTAATTTTCACAAGTCATGAATAAAACATACCGTGAATAAGTATTTATTTCCACATTACATAAGTAAGGTCATAACGTTTCGTGTATTTACACATTCTCAATGAATGTTTTGTCGATTAAATCACATTTTCACAAATTACACATTTTCATCAACATTGACATACAAAATATACTCGTATCAGACAAATTCGGGCTCGAATAGGGCAAATTAGTTGAGTCTTCGTAGGCACGAAAAAGACCGTATGCACGTCACTAATCGATATGGCGTACTCCAACATCAAACAACTGAAGTACGCCATTGGCATTAACTGTCTATTTGGATGGTAGCCGCGCGTTGTGTGACAGGATGGCCTCCAGGATTTTTCCCGCTGGTGTACTCTCCTTGCCAGGATCTTCGATGTTTTGGTGATCATTTGACGTGTCAAGCGGTCGCGTGAGACTTCGTCCATGTGCTGCCATTATGCCCTTGTTGAAGGTGCAGTGGTTTATCCTCGGCTAAGGTGGTGGTTGTATGTCCAATGTAGCACTGTCTTGCGAGGAGCGCACAGTCTCCTGTCTGCGATTTATAGTGTAGACTCATTGGACCTTTTTCAAGCATGGGTGCCGTCGGCCAAATTGTTCGGAGGATAATACTGCTGGCTTGAACAGGATTCTTGTAGTAGATGAGAAGTTTTCATCTTGTTCGTTGGATTGGTGTCTGATATTTTCTTCACAATTTGTTAGAGGAACTTTTTCGTCTTTGTTATTTCGGCGGACATGGTGTTCTTGAGAAGAGTTTGTGCAGTTGTGCTGTTGCTGGCATCCTCTTGGGTGGTCGGTCCCTTTATGAAGCTGGAAATGATCTTGTTGACTTCAGTGTCAATGAGGCAGATGGGATAAGAGTTGTCGGTTAGGATCTGTTTCACCCGTCGTATCTCTTGATTGAAGATGTCCCACGTAGAACAGTGCTTAGTGCTCGGTGACGTAGGTCGAATTAACGCTAACTTTATACTCTCCGACACTGAACTTTGATCATTTAGGCATCTTCTGTTAGTAGCCTTACGATGGACCGCTGGTCTGCGTCTTAGTTTCAGAAGTATTAAATTGCGACATCAAGAAAATTATTTGTGACTATGCCTTCTTCCGTGGTAACTTCAGGCCGGAGCGCAGATTCTAGTTTCGTCTTCAGCTCTTGCAGACTTGCAGTGTCTTTTATATCGACTAAAATGTCATCGATATATCTAAAGTAGAGGTGGGGCGGGTCGACTATGTGCTGAAGTACCTGCTCCTCAACGGCGCACATGAAGGCCTGTGCAAATAGTACCCCAAGGGGGAGCCCATGGCAATTCCATCTACTTGATAGTAAAGCTGTCCTGTAGGTGATCTGAAGGGCGCTTTGGTGGTACAGAGTCGTAGATGCTGTCATAATATGGTTAGGGATTTCAGACCCGCTAGTTGGCGCTGTGTATGCATAGTCCCGGTTAGATAGGCGATTGTCCTCCACTGGACATTGTTGAAGAGGCCTGCACGCATCCAACGAGCGAGCATGCATGACGTTCTTTTAACTTTCAGGATATCAAATGATGCGAGACGAGATCGCAGCGAGTATTTTAAAGCACATATGGCGTCAGAACTACATTCAATATCTTCGCCAGTTGGGTAAGTGGGAAGAAGGAATCTGTGATATTATGGGCGAAATGGGTTGTCTTGCTTGTGCGTTTTGATAGTGCGTAAAATAGCTGGTTTGTATCCCAGTTATTTTCCTTCAGCTTCTGGGAAGACAAATGCTTGTTGGCTTCTGTTATCAAATCATTAGCCTTTTTCTGAGCTGTTCTACCGGGTTTTCGACTTTATCTTCGAAGATTAGTCTAATCATCCAAAATTCTTGAGAATTACGGAGATATCATGCTTGTTAAAATCACGAGAGCTGGGGACTTGTCAGCTCTGCGTACGCACAATATGGGAGTTATCTCTCAATTCCTTTGCTGCCTTCCGGAGACGCACAGGCAGAGATGGAGTAGAGTGCTAACTTTCTATTTTTAGTACTTTTTCAGCCCAACAGCTGAGGGCTGGATGTCTGTTCATGTCAACTTCCTTGAGTTTTAAGGCTACAAGATATCTGGAAGCAGAAGTTCCAGCTCCGTTTTTTGTCCTCAGCTTTAAACTCGGAGAGAATCGTACTTTAGTCTAAAATTGAGAAGTTCTTTCTGATCATCTGACAAGAGAAAAGTATATCAGATTTACGTAAGCGTCTTTTTCAGATGGAAGCGGCACCCAGCCACGGTATAAAGAGCACAGCTTTTTCTGAATTCGGCTTTCGCCTACCTGCTGGTGCAGCGTCAGTAGTTCATTCAGTGCGGTATCTGTGTCCCGTCGGAGATCTTCCGGCAGTAACAGGCTTTCATACTTTGTTTGCTCATAACACAAAGTTTCTTGAAGAAACTTGATCGTTGTTGTCTTTTCCTGGATTTCATTCTCCACTAGATGTTGCCGGAACTCTAGTGTGAACTGTTTCCGTTTAACTGCTTCATTGTTCAGGTGCACATTGGAGAAGTTCGGAAGCAAGTTATTTGAGAGACAAGTTTTGTTGAACAAAACGGAAAGTTTAGCATTCGTGTCTTCTGTTTAAGCTTTCTATCTTTCTGAAGCTTCTGTTTTCTCGTTTGCATGGTTTGTGTAGTTTTTCACCAAGATCATGATAAATACATACCGTGAATAATCATTTATCTTTCACATTACATAAGTAAGTAAACGTTTCGTGTAATCCTTCAATTCTCAATGGACATTTTTGTTGATTAAATAACATTATTACACACAATTAACACATTTCATCACATTTGAATCAAGACATAATCGTATCAGACAAATTCGCTCGAATAGGCGAAATTAGTTGAGTTGTAGGCACGGAAAAAAGACCGTATGCCGCTCCTAATCGATCTGGCGTACTCCACATCATACACTGAGTAGCCATTGGCATTAACCTGTTATTGATGGGTAGCCGCGCCGCTTGTGTATCAGGATGGCCTCCAAGGATTTTCAGCCGCCTGGTGTCCATCTCCTCTGGCCAGGTCTCGATGTATTTCGGTGATAAATTTGACGTGTAAGCGTCGGCGTGATGACTTGCGTCATGTGCTGAAATTATGCGCCCTTGTTGAAGGTGCATGGTTCTCTTCGGCTAGGCTGGTGGTTGTATGTCAATGTAGCAACTGTTTGCGAGGAGCGGCACAGTCTCCTGTCTGCAATTTATAGTTGTAGACTAATTGGACTTTTTCAGCAGGGAGTGCTCGTCGGCCATCATTGTCCGAGGATAATACTGCTGCTGAAGGATTCTTGTAGTAGATGATGAGTTTCTATGCTTGTCGTTGGATTGGTGTCTTGATATTTTTCTTGCAGCAATTTGTTGTAGGACTTTTTCGTCTTGTTATATCCGCGGACATAGTGTTCTTGTAGAAGAGTTTGGTGCCGTTGTGCTGTTGCTGGCATCCTCTTGGGTGGTCGGTCCTTATGAGCTGGAAAATGATCTGTTGAACTCAGTGTGATGAGGCAGATGGGATAGAGTTGTCGGTTAGGATCTGTTTCACCGTCGATCTTTGATTGAAGATGTCCACGGACTGTGACCCATAATATCACAGATTCCTCTTCCCACTTACCAACTGGCGAAGATATTGAATGGTATTCTGACGCCATATGTGCCTTTAAAATACTCGCTGCGATCGTCGTCTGAGCTCATTGATATCCTGAAAGTTAAAGAACGTCATGGCATGCTCGCCTCGTTGGATGCGTGCAGCCTCTTCACGAATGTGCCAGTGGAGCGGACAATCGCTATTCTAACCGACTATGCATACCACAGCGCCAACCTAGCGGGTCCTGAAATCCCGGAACATNCACAGCGCCAACCTAGCGGGTCCTGAAATCCCGGAACATATTGACAGCACTCCTACGACTCTGTACCACCAAAGCGCCCTTCAGATCACCTACAGGACAGCTTTACTATCAAGTAGATGGAATTGCCATGGGCTCCCCCTTGGGGTACTATTTGCACAGGCCTTCATGTGCGCCGTTGAGGAGCAGGTACTTCAGCACATAGTCGACCCGCCCCACCTCTACTTTAGATATATCGATGACATTTTAGTCGATATAAAAGACACTGCAAGTCTGCAAGAGCTGAAGACGAAACTAGATCTGCCCTCCGGCCCTGAAGTCACCACGGAAGAAGGCATTAGCGTCACAAAATAAATTGTCTTGACTGTCGAACAATTAATACTTCTGAAACTAAGTACGAGCACCAGGCGTCCCACTTCGCTAAGGCTACTGACCAGGCAAGATGCCTAAATGATCAAAGTCAGTGTCCGCGAGACGGTATAAATTAGCGTAATTCCGAGCCCTAGTAAACCGAGCACTTGAAGCACTGTTCTACGTTGGACATCTTCAATCAAGAGATACGACGGGTGGAAACAGTACCAACCGACAACTCTTATCCCATCTGCCTTCATTGACACTTGGAAGTCAACAAGATTCATTTTCCAGCTTCATAAAGGGACCGAACCACTTCCCAAGAGGATGCCAGCAACAGCAAACTCACAAAACTTCTTTTACAAAGGAACACCATGTCCGCCGGATATAAACAAGACGAAAAAGTTCCTTCAACAAAATTGTGAAGAAATAAATATCAAGACCACCAATCCAACCGACAAATGATGGATGAAAATCATCATCACTCACAAGGAATCCTTCAAGCAGCAGTATTATCCTCCGAAACAATCTGGCCGCACGAGCACTCCATGGCGAAAAAGGTCCCAATGTGCTACAACTATAAATGCCAGACAGGAGACTGTGCGCTCCTCGCAAACAGTTGTACCCATTGGACAATTTTACAACCACCAGCCTTAGCCGAAGGATAACATGCACCTTCAACAAGAGGGGGCCATAATTGCAGCACATGGACGCAAGTCATCACGCCGACCGCTGACACGTCAAATGATCACCGAAACATCGAGATCCTGGCAGAGGAGAGTGACAACCAGGCGGCTGAAAATTCCTGGAGGCCATCCTGATACGGACAACGCGTGGCTACCATCAATAGACAGGCTTAATGCCAATGGCGTACTTCGTTGTATGATGTTGGAGTACGCCATATCCGATTAGTGAGCGTGCATGCGGGTCTTTTTTCCAGTGCCTACGAACTAAACTAATTTGGCCTATTCAGCCGAATTTGGTCTATACGAGTATGTTTTGTATTCCAAATGTTGATGAAAGTGTGGTTATAATTTTTGGTAATAATGTGTATTTAATCGAACAAAAATTCATTGAGAATGTGTAAGGATAACACGAAACGTTTTGACTTACTTATGTAATGTGGAAAAATAATATTATTCAGGTATGTTTATCATGATCTTGGTGAAATACTTACACAACCATGCAAACGAGAACAAGGAAGCTGATCAGAAAGATAGAAAGCTTAAACAAGGAAATCACGAATGCTAAACGTTTCCGTTTTGTTCACAAAAACTTGTCTCTCAAATAACTTGCTTCCGAACTTCTCCAATTATAATATATATATATATAATATATATATATATATATATATATATATATATATATTATATATATATAATAGAATTATTATATATATATATACCTATACATATAATGGAAAAGTGATGACGAAAAAGATATAATGACGAAATTTGACGAGATTTGACATTTACGAATTTGAAGTTGATGCCATTAAAACTGACTAACGATGACCTTCCAAAGACCAAAATAGACCACTTTCCACAGCATTACTATGCATATAAAATGCATTTCCGTTTTTGCTGCATACTTTTTACTTTTAGTTATATAAATATAATATTTTTAATTGTTCTAATGCCATTTTCCACGCTCTAGACGTACAAAATAACCCATTAACATGTATTACAACGCCTTATGACGATGCTCAGCAGTTTGATCTCGCGTGACCTCGGATGACTTTAACCTGATTTAAGGTCATCCGTCATCGGATTATTAGCCCGATACCTATACAAGTGTAAGAATGATACTTAGTCGGAATGATACTTGAAGTGTCGGATACATGAATCATAGGTACCGATTTATTGACTGCTTATTGCTTTTGCGTTTAACCCGCGCCGTGCCGGTGCTCGGCGCCACCTTCGCAGTGCCGGGGAGGGAACACCATTCAAAAGCTCGTCAAAAAGTATTCGGAAACTTTCGGTTTTCGGTTTCGGACATGTCTTAACAGGTCAATATTGAGATCACCAGAGGTCATCAAATGTCAGATTTTCCACTATCAGGACTTTGCTCCAGAAGCCCCCAAATATCTCGCGAACTATGCTGGCTCTGGGAACAAACGGAAAGCAATCGAAAGCTCTTGAAAAATGCAATCACCAGCGTGTCATCAAATTGTATTTCAGGCCAGTAGTTCAGGCCCCAGAGATCATTTAAGATCATTTTTTACTAATAACTTTTTACCCAATAAAGATAAGGCAATAGTTTTGACGCCATCGTGTTGGTCGTCTTGTCAAGACTCCTTGAATGATATTCACGATGACCAGGTAAGGTAAACTTAGAAATTTGATATTATGTCTAGGTCTAAACGGTAACCCAAATAGACCATTAACCATTTTGTAAATTGGGAGACATGTCTCGACGAGATACATTCTCGACAAGTCTCCCATTTACCGATTTATTGACAGTAGGTACTCATTGGTGCCGATTTCATTTCTCTAACTGGATTTCATCGACAGTTAATGACAAAATTTGTTGGTGACCTCGGCTGACCCTGTAGGGTTCACTTAACAAAAATTAGACCTGGGTCTTCAGGAATGGCCAATGATAACATCATCCAGAAGGAATTGGACTGATATCATGCGTATCCTCAGAATCATAGGCGGTGGAACGGGGGGGGGGGGGCACTAGGTCACCGTGCCCATTTATAGTTTTTAAGGGGGCACCCACATCAATGTGCTCCCCTTAAATTTGGTATGGTTTAGGCTCATGATTTAGGCCTAGTTATCAAATTTATGGAAACACATTTTTATAATGTCGTTTATATTTACGAGCGTGATAATCCTCGTGGAAAAAATACATGTTTGACAAACCGTGGAAAATCAAGAGTTCAAGTCAATGGCCAACAGAAAACGTCAAAAAAGTAAATTATGTTTGCATTAACATGGCTATCTCAGATTTGTGAAAGTTTGTAATTTTCACCCTATCCCATTGAAACTGTGTTTTTTTCGTTGAAATTGTCACAATTGTGTATGAAGATATTTACAAAATATAAATATATTAGAGAAACAAATTATGCATAGGTTCCAAAAATCAGCATTGTCATTGCAATCGTAACTGCTATCACGAAATGTAAGACTCTCAATTTGCTGACGTCAGTCATCAAAGCTTCCATATGTATTTAGATCGTATAGAACTAATGCATACGGTGCTGGTGATATCGTAACCAAATTTTATGAGTTTTTCCCCATTCAGTTCAACTATCCTAAAAGTGGCTAAGCAGCCTCGAATTCGACTAAAAAGCAATTATAACTAGATATCTATCCATAAGTTACAAAAATGTAATAATCAACAAGTACTTTCGAATTTCCACATTGATGTGATTACTTTTCAACGACTTCTCTAATAAGAGAACTGTAAACAGAAGATATAGATCCTCAGAAAGTTTTTTTTTGGGGGGCGACGCCCCTCCTCTAAAAAAGTTGGGGGCGCTGATCCCCCTGCCCCCCCCCCCCGGTTCCTGCGTCCTTGGACCGGGGCTGTCATATTCATCTGAGGCGCGCCAAGACACATTTCGGAGTTGTTGAGTAGATACAGCATGACTTGAAATTAACTCTTGAAAACCCATTTCTTAGCCGTGTCGGGGTGTGGTTCAAGACAGCACCTTACCTCAGCTCGGCTGCCACCACCGCCGCCGGCCCGGTAAACAGTTTTCGGAGCGGCCCGTGTCGTTTATTTACGGGCCGGCGGAGCCGCGCTCTGGTTTCTCTCTATGTGCGGGCCTGCCTCCCGTTCCACGCACAGCAGAGAAGGTAAACTGAAGACGGAGGCGGCGGGGCGGGGCGGGGGCCTGTTAGGCTCACCTGAGACACCCACGCGGCTGGCACAGTGGCACCGGCAAGACGGTATATGATAGATGGTCGGCGACAACTGTGTTAAAACCGATGACTGATGTACAAAGAACGTACGTACACCAGTTATATATGTATATAATTTTACATTGTAAATACAAATAAGAACATATTTTACATAGCGTGCGCTGTAAATGTGTTGTCAACAGTGTATGGTTTCCGAGAAGTGCCGCGATGAAACACATGAGAAGGGAAACCCGACGAAAATGAATGGTATATTTGTAAGGTTGTAGTTGCAGATTCTTTGATGGTAGCTTTCCAAGCAATGCATAAGTAGCCCCGAATCCCGCTGTAGGAAATGTGCCAATGCAACCGAGTCAATAGCCGTTTTCACGATGGATTATTTTGCGCGAAATGTTTTAAAACATTTTACAATGCTTTAAAATGTTTTAGTAGTAGCCGTTTTCACGATGGATTAATTTGCGAGAAATGTTTTGACCCTCGCCCTACGGTCCCGTAGGGCGAGTGTTAAAGCGTTTTTTTTTCGCAAATTGGTCCATCATGAAAACGGCTACTATTAAAACATTTTAAAACATTTTGAAGTGTATTAAAACATTTCGCGTAAAATAATCCGTCGTGAAAACGGCTAATAAAAATAAGGTGCTACCACAGAACACATACCACTTTGAGTTAAGTCGGGTTCATCTTAGTCTTAAACCCAAGCATAAACAACAAAATGTAGGACTAATGTAGAATTTCTTCCCCAAAGTTCGCTTAAACGTATATTATGTTATGTACGCTACATTGTCACACCGATACAAAACAAATGTAAATAGAAGGCAGTAATTACGAACGTCACCCTCACGACACCTTGTACATAGCTACGAACTCGTCTAGAGCGGGACAATTAATAAGTATTTAACTAGTAAAGCATGCATGGCATGAAGCAGACGGAGCGAGTTATTTCATTTGTGTCCGGTAACTGATAAGCATTGTTGTTTGTTGCAATAGTAAAAAAATACTTACCTACCTGCACGTTTCTGTGGCACTTAGTTATTTTTATTTCTAATTCTCATCTGCGGAGGTGAATTCGAAGTCAAAGCACGTGCTTATCATTCGGCAGGTATTGATTTTGTGTTTATTTATGGATGATGACATTTTCTGTAGTTGCGTCAAATATTTTCACGTAGCCTATACCATTTGTTATATTACGCTCAAATTATCAGTGTATACTTTTGCATAATCAGTGCAGTGAAACTGGAGTTATCCCTGAAACCCACGCAAGCAAGCAAGCAAGCAAGGGTGCAAGATGAAGACGGATTTTGGGCCCATCTGTAAGACTACGTTCATTGACTAGTAAAGCATGCATGGCATGAAACAAAGACGGAAGCGGTTATTCGATCGTTTGTGTCCGCAAACTTGATTAGCAAAAAGCATTTGTTGTTGTTGGCAATAGTAAAACAACATTTACCTGCACCTTTCTGTGGCATTTAGTTATTTTTATTTCTGATTCTCACCTGTGAAGGTGAATTCGAAGTCAAAGCACGTGCTTAGCATTCGTCTGGTATTTATTTGGTTAATTTATGGATGATGACAGTTTCTGTTGTTGTGTCAAATAGTTTAACGCAGCCTATACCAGGAATAAGAGAATAACAGGGATTGGCGACTCACAGCAGTTTGTATGGAGAGAAGGCG
>VOPJ01007022.1:0-22410 GCA_014673585.1 Semibalanus balanoides | reverse complement strand
GTGTATATGTATGATATTTTACGCTGATATTCTAATGATGCGCCAAATTGAAAATTAGTGAGATCATGTCATGTTCTTGCGCCCATCAAAGCCATAGTTTGGGGTGCGTAGATATCACCAAGAGCGTTTTGCTAACTCACGGTACCCAATCGGCTGACACCGACGTGCGTTGGCGCGTCGGAACTTTTTTCACCTCTGTCTACTGTCACCTGCCGACAGAACCACAAACGTAACATTGCCTTGGTTTCTAATTGTACCAATTATTGAACAGGTACAAAACGTTAGAGTTGCATTGGTTTTAATGTTCAAGCGTGGTTTTAATAAATCCAGTCGGCCTTGGGTTTTAAATAATCAATATTGGTGTACAATATGACAACTCGTTTGCCATGGACCATCAAGATAATAACCAATAAGAAACGAAACGATTTCATGCCATTAAACCTCCAGTCCATTGTTCCCTAACGTTAGAGTGGACACACTATACTGCCATGAGGGCTGAGGTAATATGTAAAGAGGTATGTATTGATATTGCAAACAATTTACAACACAAAATGGTTATTCCGAGTCCCGCGTCGATAACGATAACAGGTGACACATGGTAATAAGACACTCGCAAGCAGCAAGTCACACAGGGAAAACGTCAATAGTAAGAATTCGAGAGAAAAAAAATGCACAGGCACAGACACAGACATTGACACTGTCAACCTACCACTGCCAAGCTGTGCAATTTTGGTGAATAATCACAGCAAATGATATCGATATATCAATAGATGAAGATACAGATGGGTATGAAATAAATGATAAACTTACAATAATCATGTGACTTTTCACACTGGCGCGTCTAAACGTTATACATGAGAGTAAGGGGTGCATATACAATGTAAACGGGAGCCTTATCACTAAAAAAATGCACCAGTGATGCTAAACAGAAGCACACATTTTGTATAAATACAAAACATTTGCATTAATCCAAATCATACCGTGCATGTAATGGTTCAGAACAGCGCAGAGCATAGCGCTTACAAATGCTCACACGATGTTGGTATAATTTACAAACCTTCCACCGCCGTAACACAGCCGCCGTCTGCCCACCCGCGTCCGTTAAAGGATCGGTAGCGTGAGCTGGTGTGCTGAACGGGAGCCACGCCCGTGGACCCGTGGACCGTGGTGTCACGCCCGTGGATGTCACGCTGCTGCTGCCCTCTGCTGGGCGTTCAGCCATTTTAGTCTCGGATCGCTTCATAAATGTAGTCCATTGTACTGCGGCCACTGATATTTCTCGCAGCTATTTTGTTTTGTGCGCAGTGGGTTTCAGTTCGATTACAGGACCGTGTATGGAAACGGATTATGGAACTCCTGAGAGACAAGTCGTTGATTGTTTGGCCCCAATGTCCTCGGGGACAGCGTGATGTGCTGAGTGTGGACTGAGGACAGTTAGTATTTCGTACTTTACGCCCGCGCCGAGTATGTCTGGCATTGAAGCTCGGCTGCATGTCCTTACGATATTAACGAAAAACGGCATTTACTTTGTAGGTACTCTCCCAGTTGCAATGATTTTATGCAGGCAATAGGTTAACATGCTTCCAGCATATGCGTGGTTTCTAAGAAAACATTGTCTGTGTTTTACCTAGTGTCGTTTAAATCTGATTGTGACACAGCCATTTAAATGACGAGTTAAAGCTTGTTCAATTAAAGGGAATGTTTCACCTTTCTGAATGTTGTCAAATGTATGCCGTTTGTGGTGTAAAACATACAATGTTTTTTGCTTCTGAACATGGCTATGACATTTGTTTCTCGCAAGCGGTGCTTAATTTCATAAAAAACATATTTGGGATGATGACGTCATATAAAGGAATTTTGGGAAATAGTGAAAACCTTCACGCTGCCAAAGGTATGACTAGTGTTTGGCTACTGTATGGCCAAAGGTGAAACAAGTTGACTATAATCAACATTTAGTAGAGAGAGACGACGACATCGGCTTTACGTCGGCGATTAAAAAAATCACTATGCCCGGTAAGTTTTGCAGATGTCAATACAAAACTCAAATTTCGTTCCGATTTGACTTCTGGGAGTGTTTAACTTCTACACTACTTAAAGTTCAATTGCAAATCCAAACAAAATAGCTATCTCAAATCAAATATAAAGTTAATGTGAAACATTCCCTTTTAACCCGCGCCCCACTGGGGGGGGGGTGTTTTGAACCCCCCTCAATATGTTTTTCAAAGATAACAGAAAAACGGCGGGCGCGTAGCGCCGCCAAATTTGGCATACTATTGCACTGATTCTTTTCGCGGACATTCATCAAGAGACAAGTCGTTATCAAGTATCCCATTCAGATTAAACATACAATTATTTTCATAAAATTGTTTATCATTATCATAGCATTTGTATTTTTACAATATAAATTATACATTATATCACGCATGTTTCTGTATAATTGGACACATCGAACACTTTTCGGTCAACATTGTCGTAATGGATAGGACTTTGGATTGGACATAATTTTGATTTTTTGTTTATCTTTTACCACTTTACTTACCATGAATGTGTTTTGTATTAATTCATGGAACATAATTGTATTGCATTCATTTAACCCGGGCCGTGCGCGGGACGGGAGGGTGTTAATACACCCCTCTTCAGGTTTGTCTTGGAATTGGCAAATCTGGAAAATCTTGACCTTAGAAGACCTCTGGTTGACCCTTATTGACTTGATCAAATTGTTCACAAAAATAGTTGTCCAAATCCCTTTTGAGAGCTCCGAACGGTTTATTTTTTGTTAATCGTTAAGTCCCATAGAGCCGAGTTTAGAATGGGGGGTGTCGAAACACACCCCGCGGGCCCCGAGGATGGTGGCGCCAATCGGCACACCGGCCCGGCGCGCGTTTAAGTGACATATATCATTCATCAACACATTTACCCGATTAAACATTGCCCCCCCCCCCAAAAAAAAAAACGCTTAGCGGCAAAACTTAAAAATGATCCCATCCATGTCCACCCAGCACCAACAAAACTAAAAAATAGTTATCAACGCCAGCCAATCGGAATATATTGAGGGTCATACATTGGGTGAACCAGATCTACATATGACAGTTACTGATGGGTAATTTGCACAAAAAAAACGATACAGCTGGCTTGTAAATAATCTGCATCGTTTTTGTCCAATAATAGCAGAAATTACGCCTCTCTGTGCTTAACCCTACCAGCGGCACGTTTATTTTCGGTCAACCCTCAGGCTTTTGGTTGGTATCTCATGAAATGTTTGTAGCAGATCCATCCTATTACTGGGCTATTCCTTAAATTGATATCCGCATATAGTGTAACAAATGGTGTTCTTATCTATAACAGAGGTGGTTTCAGTTAGTCTTTTTTGGCGACATTTGGCGATGATACGGAGAATCGTCGTGACATCTTACTAACTGCATTAGTGTGACAGGGTTACATTAAATGTCCAGTGTGATTGAAATCAGTGCATTTTATCAATCAGAAATGTCATAACTATTGCACGGAAGAGGCGGCTTCTGCGACATAAAATGATGAGGTTTCTAGGAGGTATGAAACGTTCGGTTGGCAGTCATTATATTATGGCAGTCTTCATAGTTAGAAATATCCCCAGTATGGGATATTTCTAACCATTAAGATTAAAAAGATTGAAACATCTTCCATTTTTGTGCATGATTTATGTCACATAGACTTACAGGGGCGTGTTCAGGCACAGGAAAACGGGTGACTAACAAAATTATGACTATATGCCAGCGATTACGACGGAATAGAAAGACAATTTATAACGATATATGCACACAAATGATACAAAGATGGTATGAAGTAACTTATTTGAGGTTGCGCGCTTAGGTATCGTAGAAAGAGAGTCATATTATTGCAAGGCAACTGATATGCTTTCGCCTACAATGTCATAATAATTTTACTAGTTTTTGGGATGAACATGCACCAGATGACACTCTTAGAATGTAAACAGGAGAAAAGGCGAATCCAGGTAGGTTAAACAATGGAGAAACACATGTTAATTGAAGTTGCAAGTGAAAAGTCATTGTTGACTAGTTAGTATTGTAGTAACAGGAAATATAACTAACACAAGTTATTATACTCTACAAATTTGTGTTTTGGACACGCCTATGGTAGGGTAAAACGTGTAAATGGGACTATGTTGTTTGGTAGCAACTTGCCCGTGGTTAATATATGTACTTATTTAAACTTTTTCAAAAATATTTGTTTTCTTCACTCACACCGCATATTAATACAATTATTTTGTCTGATGGAAAAGTAACGCACCATTGCAAAAATTACAATAAATCCAAAACAAATAATTATGCATTTTTCAACATCAACAATTTATTGACCTGGAAACTCTTATTATTTTTTTAATTAAAAAAAAAATGTTGTCACGTGACAATCTCCGTTTCAATATTTATTGATTCCTTATTACTTGCCTTAATTCGTTAAAAAGACTTTGCAGCTGTTTGAGATCAAACACCTGTTTTTTTTCGTTTTTAATCCTATTAATTCCCATAATTATATTTTTGAATGTAACTTACGTTGAGGGGAATCAAACTCCGATTACTCTTTTTTGTATTAAATCGGACGAGTAGGTCTCAATATTTTAAGCGGGGGGGGCATTTTCGACCACCTGTCACTTATAGTGGTAGCCAGTAGCCTGCCAATCAAAGGGTTAACTATGTAGCAGCAAGTGTAATTAATAGCTTTTGTGCATGGCAATCAAATCATTTTTCTAAAAACTGTACGGTTCCATAGTCTTTCCACTCAGACATGTTATGACATATGTTATGTATTGCCTCCTATGTTAACATATGTTATGCATTGCTCTCTTGCCAACTGCTGCACAATATATCGCTGCTGCACTATCGCTGCATGTATCGCTGCACTATGCACTGCACGCTGCACGCTGCACGCTGCACTATGCACGTTCGTAAAGCCGAGTGATATCAGCATCCGAGGCGACTCAAAGCCCAGCACATCACTAGCATAACTCTTTCTATCAGACACATCTCCTGCGCCAATATTTCGTCTTTTCCATCATGAACCTCGCACGCTCTCATCCACTGCATAGTCGGACACTGTCCCTTCATGCCAGGGGGTAGGAGGGGAGGGGGGGTCAGGGGGCGGTACAGAGAGGCGGTCGTCCAGTTTGTTAGTACTTTGGTCGCGCTGTACCACCAGTTATGACGAAGGAGGGAGGAGCAGGGGGTGATGGGAGGGGGAGGGGTCGCGCTGTACCACCAGTTATGACGAAGTGTAGGGAGGAGACAGTGGGGTGACGGGAGTGGGGTCAGGCGGTTCGTTGTCATCGCACCGTCGCGTTTGTGTCCAGAGGCGCTCCCAAGGGTTGAGTTATGGCGAGATGAGGTGGAGTAACGGTATTAGGCGACCCGGGCTACCGCCGCACTTAACGGTTAATCGGTGTCGCAGGTGGCCAATATTGGCATATTTGGCCGTCAACAAACACAAATGTGAAAATGTGATATGTTAGCAAAAAATCAAATAAGCTTAGAAACATTTAAATATTAGGAATGTTATTGACTTAGGACAGTTGCATGAACGACGTACTTGGATTCGTAATGTGGATGCAACATTTTCTATTTTAAGATAAAGTCGATATTTATATCCTATAACTCGCGACACATTTGCATTCCCAGGAACATCTTCACTAATAATGCAAGGTTTTTGTCCTAACAGCAACATATGTAGCCTGGACTGCATTTGAGTTAGTGCAGAATTAAATGATGCCTATATAGAATGTAAAGTTTTATATGTTGTGGCTATCCCCATTGTCGCCCGAACCCCATGGCTAATGGGGTGGGCCGGATTAGAAAATCTCTAGATCGTAGCTATGGCTACGGTTGTGGCTGCAAAGTCTACCTTTTTTAAATCAATCTTATCAAACCAATCATTGTTAAAAGAAGGATTGGCATGTTGCCATAACAGTATACTAAAAATTAACACATTATACAAATTTACGAAAATCCTCACGGCTGGCCAACGTCCAGCCATTGACATTTGGGAGTGGCTGTGGCTGGCTCTGACTGTAATGCCATGACTGTGGGATGGCTAGGCCAAGACAAAGTGCATCCATGTCGAACTCTACTAGAATGGCATTTTGTTTATAGGCGGTGGGCGCAGAACCCTGATATGAAGACACGTTTGTGAGACACTGGAAACTGTGCGAGACACTGCATTGTGCAGTCATTTGTACAGCATGTGATAAACAGTGTGGTGCATATTTATATGTTTGAAATAAATACACGTGTTTATCCAAGCTAAATCAAAACTATAAATCAAAACATTATAATTTGTTTAAAATTAAACTCTAGTTATTATCAATAGACATAATCACCCTAATTGGGGTAAATTAACCTTTGATCGAGGTTATACTTCATTGATTAGCTACGTCAGAGATAATAGCTGATTCACTGTTGTTGCAAAATACACATACATCTATACCAGTTTATGTCGCACACTCAGCAACGACTATACTATCGCATACAAACTTCGACACAAATTATAGTTAAATGATTTTCAGCTTTGTGTATCAGTCTATTTATCCGAAACGAACTACCTCTTCATACTAAGACTGTGTTCTGAACGTCACATTCCCGGCAGGAATTCCTGAAATCCGCGGCGGGCATTTTTCACTACTGCATTTCGGCAATGTACTTATAAATTGGTATTCTTGTTAACTACTTGCTACCTGAATCGGTAGAAAGCACTTTTCTACCGATTACCCGGAAGCCCCGACTGAACTGACGGGTCAGAACACACAGCATATCTACTTATGTTCCTGCCCCTAGATGGCACTAGTAGTAAGCGCCTGAAGTTATGCTGTACCGCATGACATGAAGCCGAGAACTGCGGACTGGTTAGTGGGAGAGTTGAGAACCACTGATCTGCTGTTTTTTGATTAATTATTATGATGACAAATATATATATATATATATATATATATATATATTGTATTGCAGTAATCTTAAGTGGTGAAATATGACGAAATGACATCGCAATTATTGTCTGTGTTGTGAACATAACCTCAGCATCCTTAACAAGCAATACACAGCAATTCCATCCATCAAAGTATGTACTATTGGTTCCAAAATAAGCGTCCCACTGGGTTGGCTGGCACAGCAGTTTAAGAGAGCATAACGTCTTGGGAAAATTATGAGAAATGATGGAGATGAGAGCCACTCATCTGGGCACTCATCTACATTAATCCAAATACTTTTCCCAATGCGGTATATTCCCTTGAACTGCTGTGCCAGCCATCCCCGCGGGACGCTTATTTTGGAACCAACAGTACATGTATTCATATTGGGTTATATTTTACGCGTCTTGCTTGTGGCGCCAGCGGGAGGTCGGCTGATTGGCCAGTGATCTCTGCTTCAGACGGCACCGGTCACGTGACCTCTGCCTCAGGTGATTATGCAGGTCACGTGACCTCGGCCCTCGGGTGACACATGTCACGTGACCTCCTACTCGGACGTTTCCGCAGTCACGTGACTGGTTGCCAGGCAAAGTGGTGGGACATCGTGGTGGCGCTCGTGTCAGAAGTGAGAGAGGCGCTTTTTTGACGTGGGAAGGGCTGGGGTTTTATTCGTTTCGTTGTTTGTTGATTGATAATCTCTTTTGTTCGTTTTCCATTTTTCAAGTTGGTTGTTTGCTATTAAAGATGCTTTTAGTGAATGAAGCTTGGGAGCCGGAGTTGAAAGAGCAGACTACAGATTTGTCAAACTTAACTGAATCCTTCCAACTTCTAATATAACATTATTTGGAAATGCATTCAATAGTGCGCTAATATTTGCGATTCAATGTGAAATATTCAGCATTTTAAACGACTTATCACTTGACGCTAACCGAATTATTGTATTGCATAACTTTATAATGACGGTAGTAAGTATAAATTATTTCTTTTATTTTTTTTCCGAGATTGCCTGGTTTATTTTGGTTGCACAGCTATTAACTGAAAGGTACCCGTGACACTGAAAAAAATGGCATAGGTCGGATGTATATACGGGAGGCTCTCAACATGAAACAGGCAACATGCTTGGTTTTTAACGGTTGGCCTCTATGTTTTGTTTGATTTGTGAAAGTAAGCAGGGACATCAACAGCCCTCTCCCGTACGCGAGTGAGAAACGTCTCAGTAAGGTAGAGTTTCTACATGGGGGGCTATCTCCATGGCTGGGCGCGAACCCATGGCTAATGGGGTGGGCGGACTGGACAGTCTTCTAGATATGGCTGTGGTATGGCTGTGGCTGCTAAGTCTAGCAAGGGATTATGTTGGCATGCCAATCTTATAAAACAATCATGGGCAAAATAAGCATTGGCACGTTGCCGAGCCACAGTAGACAGGAAGTAAACACAAAGATAATTTAGTATACCAAAATATTCACGTGGCAAGGCCAGCATTGAAATTTGCGAGTGCTGTGGCTTGACTGTGGTGTGATGCCATGGCTTGTGGGGTGCTAGCGCCAAGAAAGTGCAGTCATGGTCGACTCTACCGTAAGGCAGAGGGCTTAAGTCAATATTATTATTATATTCTTTTTGACACAGTTTGATTAAATGGAAAAAAAATGCACTTATAGTAAGCAAGTTTATGCCAGCAACAAAAATAGGTAGGGCTTAGATATATAGAGTAGGGATGCAGATTAATTTAGTTGCCTAAGTTTTAGACATTGTGATAAGCGGCATAGCGCAGAACCCTGAAACGAGACAAAGTTTTGAGACACTGGATACTGTGCGGGACACTACAATGTGCTAGTTCATTTGTACAGCACGTGATAAACGGTGTGGTGCATGTTTCTACGTGTGAAATAAATAAACGTGTTTATCCTAGCTAAATCAAAAACTACAAATACAAACATTATTAATTTGCTTAAAGTTATACATAGCTGGTTCACTAATTAATGTTGGTGCAAAATACACATATATCTATCCCAGTTTATGTTTCACTTTCAGCAACGACTATATTATCGCCAAACAATCAACACAAATTATAGTTGAATGATGTTCAGCTTTGTGGATCAGTCTATGTTTACCCAACGAACCACCTCTTCATACTAAAAGCATCAGAGCATATCTACTTATGTTCCTGCCCCTAGATGGCACTAGTAGTAAGCACCCGAAGTTATGCTGTACCGCATGACATGAAGCCAATAACTGCGGTCAGCGCAGTGGGAGTTGAAAATCACTGTTCTACTGGTTACTGGAATAATCATAACGATACAAAATATATATACCGTATTGCAGTAATCTAGGTGGTGAAATTTGTCGAAATAACATCGCATTTCATGTTCGTGGTGTCGTGAACATAACCTTTGGCATGCTTAACAAGAAATACACAGCAATTCCATCCATCGAAGTTTGTACATGCATTCGTTGTGGGCTACGTTGCACGCGTTAGACTTGTGTCAGCAGCAGGATGTCGGCTGATTGGCTAGTGACCTCTGTCTGGGGCGGCACAGGTCACGTGATCTCTGCTTCGGGCGGCACAGGTCACGTGACCACTTATTCGGACTCCGACGCAGTTCACGTGACCTTTTGTTAGGTGAGGTGGCGAGACTTCGTGGTGCCGCTCGTGTCAGAAATGAGAGAGGCGCTTTGTTTACTTGGAGCGGGCTGGGGTTTCATTCGTTTCGCTGTTTGTTGATTGTGTTATGCTTTATCGCTCGGTTTCCATTAGTCAGTAGGCTGTGTGTTATTGAAGATGCTTTTAGTGAACGAAGTTTTGTAGTCAAAGCTGAAAGAGCAGTCTTTTTGTCAAGCTCAACGTAATTCTTCCAACTCGTACTATAAGATACATTTGGAAATTTATTCAATCGTGCGTGACAAATGCGTTTCGATATGAAATGTAACATTTGTGTGTAACAAAACAACTTATACTTGTCGCGAACTGTCACAAGACGCTTGCATAATGCAAATAAACTTAACTATACAATTGGCCTGTAAACAATCTACATCATTTGCCTCTCCAACTATGACTGTAATTTCTCCAACTATGATTTCGAACACACTACTATGACTGTAATGACGCCTGTATTTGCTGTCTTTGCCTGTCTTTGCTGTCTTACGCCTGTCTTTGCTTAACTAGTTATGTAGCAGCATTTGTAAGGAATAGCGCTTGTGCACATGGTTATCAGATATTATTCGAAACTGGTTTCTATTCCTTTTACCCTCCATTCAATATACAGTAGCCTTTTTCACGATATATTATTTTGCACGAAATGTTTTAAAACATTTAAAACATTGTGATATGTTTTACAATATCTTAAAACATTTTACAATGTTTTACCAAATTCGCGCAAAACAATCCATCTAGAAAACGGCTAGTGTCTTGCATGTGCTATTCCAGGTATTGTATAGTCTACATGTCTCAGCGAGCTGATTTATCTGATCAGCAGTTGCGCCTCAAACCTGAAGCATCATTGGTATGCCCTTCTCAGTCAGACGCATCTCCTGCGCCACAATGCCATCCTTTTNAACACGTTTGTGAGACACTGGAACTGTGCGGGACACTACAATGTGCAGTCATTTGTACAGCACGTGATAAACGGTGTGGTGCATGTTTCTACGTGTGAAATAAATAAACGTGTTTATCCTAGCTAAATCAAAAACTACAAATACAAACATTATTAATTTGCTTAAAGTTATACATAGCTGGTTCACTAATTAATGTTGGTGCAAAATACACATATATCTATCCCAGTTTATGTTTTCGACTTGCGAGGCAACGTGCTTATTATGATTATCGAAACATCAACACAATTAACGTTGAATGATGTGTCAAGCTTTGTGGATGCAGTCCTATTTTACCCCAACGAACCACCTGCGTTCATAGCTAAAACAGTCAGAGCATATCTACTTTGTTCTGCGCCTATGGCACTAGTAGTAAGCACCCGAAGTTATGCTGTAACGCATGACCATGAAAGCCATACTGGCGGTCAGCGCAAGTGGGAGTTGAAATCACTGTTCTACTGATGTACTTGGAAATAATCATGAACGATAGCAAAATATATATAGCCGTAATTGTAGGTAATCTAGGGTTGGTGAGACAGATGTCGACGACAAAAACATCGCATTTCATGTTCGTGGTGTCGTGAACATAACCTTGGGCATGCTTAACAAGTAATACACAGCAATTCCATCCATTGAAGTTTGTACATGCATTCGTTGTGGGCTACGTTGCACGCATTATACTTGTGGCAGCAGTAGGAGGTTGGCTGATTGGCTAGTGACCTCTGTCTGGGGCGGCACAGGTCACGTGACCTCTGCCTCGGGCGGCACAGGTCACGTGACCACTTATTCGGACGCTGACGCAGTTCACGTGACCTTTTGTTAGGTGAGGTGGCGAGACTTCGTGGTGCCGCTCGGGTCAGAAATTGTAGAGAGGCACTTTGTGTTCGCTTGGGGCGGGCCCTGGGTTCATTCGTTTCGCTGTTTGTTGATTGGTTATCTTTATCGCTCGGTTTCCATTAGTCAAGTAGGCTGTGTGTTATTGCAGATGCTTTTAGTGAACGAAGTTTTGTAGTCGAAGCTGAAAGAGCAGACTTTTTGTCAAACTCAACGCTCATTCCTTCCAACTCGTACTATAAGATACATTTGGAAATTCATTCAATTCATGCGTGGACAAATGCATTTCGATATGAATATGTAACATTTGTGTGTAACAAAACAACTTATACTTGTACATGGAACTGTCACAAGACGCTTGCATAATGCAAAGTAAACTTAACTGTACAATTGGCCTGTAAATAATATCTACATCATTTGTCTCCAACTATGACTGTAATAATACAACTAGGCCTGTCTGTGCTTAACTATGTAGCAGCAAGTGTAAGGAAGTAGCGCTTGTGCACATCGCTATCAGATATTATTCGAAACTGGTTTTCTGTACCTTTTACCCTCCATTAAAGGGAATATAGCACCTTGGGAAAAGTATGTAGAATGATGGAGAAGAATGCCCTGATTACGGGTCCTGGCATTCCAATTTTTGCGAAAAAAGTCAGCATTTGTTGTATTGAAAAATGTAATATGTTTAACATGTGAAAGTCACACCATATCTTGCGTCACCAAACGAGTTGTGTCGTCAACAAGGAGGCATCGAACGGCAAACTTTTGCGCGCCGCCCATGACAGCTGCTGTGCCGGCACCGCACGTATGGGTGCACCGGTACGGCGTGAAACGCGACCTGGCTGGGTGCGACCGGCGCTCGCTTTGCGCGCAGGTAGGGGACGTGGGGCACATTGAACTTTTTGCATTACGTGAACAGCTAGTGTGCCGAGCGCGTGACCGATCCGTCGGTGGCGGTGCGGGGCGGACGCAAGTAACTGAAATACTGGGGCCGGACGGTTCAAAAGCGAAGTGCGTGGCAATCAAGTGGATTAACTACGAATCAGACGTATGGCGAAACGTCACGAGGATTTTTTGTGACGTTGAAATATGAACCACAATTATCTTACCAACGGTTTTGTGGCGTTGAAACTCAGCAACTAGGTCGCTTTGGAGGGAAAAATTTCGGATTTGGGGGTTTCTCAGCACACCCGACAATCTGGCTATCTCAGTTAAAAACTAATGTTAAAGGTGCTATATTCCCTTTAAATATACAGTAGCCTTTTTCACGATGGATTATTTTGCACGAAATGTTTTAAAACATTTTAAAACATTTAAAAATGACTAAAAAAATCGCGCAAAACAATCCATCGAGAAAACGGCTTGTGTCTTGCATGTGCTATTCCAGGTATTGTATAGTCTCCATGTCTCAGCGAGCTGATTTATCTGATCAGCCGTTGCGCCTAAATCATGAAGCATCACTGGCACGCCCTTCTCAGTCAGACGCATCTCCTGCGCTAATATGCCATCCTTTTCAGCAGGACTACCTATGCCATCATATTCTCCGCCAATGCATTTTCAGACACTGCCTCCCAAAGCCACTGGCTGTTTGACGGGGAGAGTCGGAAAGAGCGTGGGGTCCCTTGTTTTCGTTAGCACGCCGCGCCGTGGGTGACGTCAGACGTGGTGACGTGGTGACGTGGTGCGTGGTTTGGACGTGGTGAACGTGGTGAACGTGGTGGAGCTGGTGACGGTGGTGACCAAGTTCCCACCGAGTTTTTACACGTCGAGGGGTGGAGGGGGGGGGGGGCCGGGAGGGGGCAGGTTGGTCCGTTGTCTCCGACCGTCGCGCCGTCCCTGTCCAGGATCGCCGCTCCAAAGGCGCGAGTTATGGCGACGTGGAGACCGGGTTACGGTACTTGGACCACCGGGACGCCTCCGCCTTGGACGATGGTCACGCTCCCATGGAGCGCCTCCGTCGGAACGATGGTCACGACCCAGGATCGCCTCGTTGGACGATGGTCACGCCTTCCCAGGATGCCTCCGTCGGGCGGGGTGTTTGCTGGTGTGCTGTCACGTGGAAGACAGACAGATAGCTGATGGGCTTAGGTGGGACGGGCAGGGTTTGACTATCCGTACACTGCATTGTCATTGGGGATTGTAACGCCCACAGTGAAATGACTCGCAGCGGCAATCCTGTAAAACATGAATTCATGGGCATTTGGGAATGATTGAGTGTTTACTTGGCGTAGTGCAATATTATAAGTATTCACGTTTTTTTAAGCAAAAGTTTTCGATATTCTTCAGAACATCAACACGTAAGTTTGTTTCACTAACAAAATATTGTTTTGTCAAGTAGACTTGTTTTGCTTGATATGAGCCATTTCTATCTTGTTAGATATTAGGCGTTTTCACGAAGGATGATATTTTTACCACGGTAGTGAACGCCAAGCGAGGATGCCAGGTAGTACGGTAAGTACACGGTAGTACCGATAGTACCCGGCAATATTTCGTGTGGTTTTTGGGTAACTGTTCCTAGAATACGCTTTTTTCCGGATATTGGTTTTTGTATCAATTGAAACTTAATGGAAAATTGTTTATGACAATTCATAGTTTTCTTACAATGCGAAATGGCTCCCGTTATTTGTTCTTTGTTGATCAATTACTGAATCAAATCTGACAATTGCCAGATTTCTTCATGAATTTTACTTATACAAGTATAAAAAATAAAATAAAAATTCCGCTTTAAATAAACAGCAAGATCACTGTACACGAATTCATGGCAGATCTCAAATGAATACCGATACCAAAATATCCGCAGGAAAAACCGTGTTCTTCGAGACTTCAGTACCCCAAAATGGCACGAAATATTATCGGTACTACGGTTCTAAATCCGGTAATACGGTAATTACGGGTATACCCGGGGTAAAAATACCATCTTCTGTTAAAACGGTTGTTATTCTGATTAGATGTCGTTTAGTTTGCATAACAAGTGCTTGTACTAATTTACAAGTCATTCACGCAAATGAAGGCCTACTTATCTTCCAATATGTTTTTATGCTAAATCGATTAGCGAGTTTGAATGTTTCGTATGCTGAAGCCTTACGACCCTTATTAACAACAGGTGGGGTTTCAATGCCTATTTGATTTTGCATATCAAACCAGCATTATTCCTTCACGTCCCCATATCACATCAATTGTATTTATGCCAAACTTAAGTAGTCTGCATCTTTGCATTCAGCGAGTGCCCTTTGCAGATCGGTTTTGACAATATGTTACGTGTAGCTGGAACGTGGATTTTTATGAACCATGGCCTCAGTACAAATGCAGATGTGGTCATTTGACTGCCACCAAATTGATGAACCCTGACATATCTATCAATTCAGATCAGCCGTACGATGGTCAACACTTCATTAGCAGGAGTCTAATCTCATCACCTTGCATCAATTACCAATAATTTTTGTTCAAAACTTGTATACAGGTAGTACTAATTTTCCGCTCCTTTTCGCGATGATGGTCAAATGATGGTGCAAGCCAGTGATAGGCATTTGTAGATCAATAACCGGTACCAACTGTGACACACCCGTCGCAACTATTGTGTTTGTTTGTACACATAGACGTGTATGTACAGACCGAAATAATGCTATACGCCGAGTAGCTATCCTGGCGCCTATACATTCAGCAGAAAGCCTTAGCAGATCAGCATAACACAATACTTAATGTACTGGACAGGATGTATGACCCATCAAATCGGCAGTGAATGAGAGTCGGCCATTTACATGCCAACATAAATTGATGAACTCTGACATATCTATCGATTCCGTTCGGCTCCACGCAGTCCTTGTCCTTCCAGTGCTAGGCCTGATCTGGTCCACTTAATGTGAGTGACCCCACTGTCCTGATTCGAAATAGTGCTATCTAATCATTGCTCTTATATGAAGTTAATTTGTATGACGTCAGAAGGAGACGAGTCGCGGCAGTCAACATTTCAACAGTGTGAGTCCCGTGAGGGTCTGATCTCACCATCACGTACAGGTAATCCTAGTCAGTAAACTTGCATTTAGGTACATACATACATGTACTGCTAACAGTTTGTATAAGCTATCAGCAAGCACGTTACATCTACAAAAAGGAGTCAATTAAGTTTGTTTTGACAATCAATTCATTACTGATTTGGTACTGATATGGGTATTTCGATCCAATCCAATTTTAGTTCATTGCATTGCAACAATTATCTAAAGCAATCACATGAAATCAAATGGATTTGTTTGCTTAACGTGTTCAGGAGATTCTCGTTATCCTCTTCGGATTTAACCCTATTCCTTGCGGGCGGCCAGAATTACGTTAACCTGCGGGGAGGGGCAGATTTCCTGCCCCCCCCAAAGATCTCGAGAACCGCTCGGCTGATTTCCAATGAGACGACCATTTGGGATTCGCTGTGACGGAATATCTTTCTTTTTGAAACCCAAAAATTGATTTTTTTGTTTAAAAATTGGGGGGCCAGGGGGCAAAACATACGAAAAATTTGGTGTTTTTTAAAAGGGTCATTGTGGCCCATGTGATTCGACCGATGTTCTCATCGCAAAAAAACCGTTTTTTGAAGGCTTAAAATTTCATGCCCTTTAATGTGTGAATAGGGACAAATACATCAAATGAAAAATAATAAGGCGTACTCAGGAATACAAAATGGGGGGATTTTTTTGATAAAAATATGTGCTTTTCCTTAGTGTTTGGGAGTGGGAACGGTCACATGTGGGCTTTTTGCTGTAATTTGTTCAATGCATACATTGTGCATAGGCGGATTCAGGTCAGAACAACGTGGGGGGCATCACTGTGCGGAACGGCCTTTTATCATCTTGCTTCTTTGAAGTTGCGGCCTAATTGAAGGGAGAATATCGGCCTCCCATCTTATGTACCGTGAGTTCGCCTCTGCCCCCAATATGTATAAATGCATTTATGGCATGATGTAAAAGCATCGACTAGTTTTCTGACGCTTTTTATTCCGCAGCCACCGCAAACAACGAAGGACAGTATGCGCCGCACACCCGCATTCGTATCGACCTCAGCCAAAAACATGACCCTTGTTGGGAGCCGCCTCTGCCTGGACACGATTTTTTTTCAAAATTTTCAGCAGAACTTCGCACGCGTTCAGTTCCATATTTAGGGAAAGTCCAAAAGTTCGCGACGATAGACGTAACGGTTCAGAAGCGGCGGGCGAAAAACTACCGGGAGGGGCAGAATCTGCCCCCCGCAGGGAATATGGTTAAGAGTAACCACCTGTATATTTGTCGGTGATCATGCTCAAAGGTATGCTTTAACAAAGTCGCTTTGCGGTAGTTTATCCTCCACATCATGTAATGGGATGCAGTATTTTACGATACACCATCTGTTGCATAACGTTGCTCGTAAATAAGCATTTCCCATTTTGTCAGCCATTTTATGAATATTGTGTGTGTATTCCACTCACAGTGAATATGAATCTGTTTATTTGTTGTATATACAAGGGCAACTGGTCAGAACCAAGACCCAGGGGTGGTAAAATTGCTTTGAGTGGCCCCGACCAAAAGTCGCACATGAAAAAATGACCCCAGCCAAGCTAACAAGCTGAAGATCATTTTGTAGGTTCCTTATGCAAAAAGGCACATACATTTAGGCGCAGCGGGCGCGCGGAACTCTTCCGAAAGTTGGGGGGGGGGGGGGGGGCTTGGAGGCATTCTGAAGTAAAATTCGCTTGCCCATGCAACGCCAATAGGCATAATGTTGAAATTTGATAAAGTTTGGGGGTGGCCCGCCTCTGCCCCCGGGTTCTTGTGTCCTTGTTCAGAGCGTTGTCAGACAACATGAATTGTTTGACTGTGTTTTTTCCAGTGCTGGTATACAGACGCTGCCTTTCTTTACTATTACTCCGTTATATTTATCCGTGATGGAGGATGCCTACGCATAAAGGCACGTGACACACTGAATGGTCGCTGGTAAAACAGACTGACGGTCACTAAAATCCTTTGACGGTCAGTAAAACCTTATGACTAAAATACACAAGGACTGGGTCCGGGTTTGGGGCCGAGGTATACCCGGCCCCCGGCCCGGACCATGGATGAGAAATACCTCGAAAAAGTGATATCTCGAAAACTACGCAACGTAGCGATAAGCGGAAAATGGCATAAGATAGGTATTTCTCATCCATGCTTATACTATCTTGGGTATACTTTCATTTTTTCGTCGGAAATATTGGTGAAACTAAATCATTGGAAATCAAGAGCTGAAACGCAACTGCTAATTAAAAAAATGCAAGTGTTCATACATACCGATGACTTGATTATGATAAGTGTGAAGAATACATCTTGATTTGATTTTGACGAACAGTAATTTCTAAGGATTATCACACTTGGTTTCACGGGGTAGAAGGCATAGCAATTATTATTACTGTTATTTTGCCCCCGGTTACCTCATCAGAATGAACATTTGGTCCCCGACCTTGTCCATAAGGACAGAACACTTAACCACCCCTGCCAAGACCAAGCATTTATGCAAAGGGAACAGCTAAAGAAAATGATAGTTCCAGACACGCCCACAAAAGTTTGGCAGAGCCCTTTGACTTTCCGAAACGGTGTTTTTGCTATGCATACAAACCCCTCATCTACACAATATTCACGAAAAACAAAACATAGTTTTGTCGCGTGATACTGTGGCAATAATTATACACAATTATGTGATCCCTAGCACTTTAGTTTAAATGACAGAATATGATTCTATTGATTTGCCTCATGCTTTAATTGTGGAAAAAATTACCCTGTACCTACGCCAGTGTGCGGGACAGTCCTCTGTATACAACATTTCGTTAGTCGTAAACCGCCATTGGCTGGGGGGCAAAAAACGCCCCCTTAGGGATTTCCACAATAGCTCACAAACGAACAGCGTTATCTACGTGAAACTTTGGGTACCTTATTATACATCAATTTGACGTCTTCATCCCAAATTTAAAAATAAATTATTACAATTGTTCGAGTTATATCGAATTTAGTGACGTCACTACACACGACTTTGGCGCAAAAATCAGCTAAGCTCTAACAGGCTGTACAAAGACCATTCCTGAAGCAAAATACAATTCAAAAACGTCATAAGACATAAAATGACAAGGGTAAAAATGGTAATATCGGACTTGCCAAATTTTTAATATTGAACCCCGAAAAACCAAAACATATATTTTTTTAAATGCCCACAAAATTAACATATTTAATATTTTCGAAAACCCGGAAGATATGTAAGAGAACCACATATTTACATACCCAAATCGACTTTAAAAGCAATAGCTGTATTTTTTAGAGAAAAAAAAATATTACTACCCAAGGATGATTAGGTACATCATGGCGTCGTTTTTTTGAAAATACGTTTTGGGGGCTTTATCCACCAGATACATGACAATAATTGGTACCAATGTATTGCTGAGACAAAACTGGATAAGAAAATGTTTTTTTATTCATACTTATATTTTCCCATTTTGTCCTTTTATGACCTGACCTTGACCTTATATTACGGGTTAGGTGTGCAAATGGCTGCAATAATCTAGTTATTTGTGTAAGCTAACACATACAACATGTGTCGCATGATCTCTTGCAAATAGTGAGCTGATTTGTCATGATCTTGACCTTGACCTTCGCTTACATTTTCACTTTTGCTTATACGGGAGATGCACCATACTTTTGAGAGCACTTTGTGCGATAATAATCCCAATATACTGCTTTGGATGGGAAGTATGGACCAAAAACTAAAATATATAACATTTTAACTTTGACCTGACTGTTACCTGACATATGACCTTATTTATAAAATTCCAAGTACGCTTTGGAGTGATCTCATTGAGAGCTTTTGATTGCCGTCTTGCGCGTTTCGCTGTGGTAATTGGTTCGGGAAATAACGAGGGGGTCGTTTTTCACCCCCTCCCCCAGCCAATGGCGTTCGGATGAGACCGCAGCCAATGCCGGGTTAAGTTATGTGATATGGGATATAACTACTTGGCTTCGCAGGGAGGAGAGGGATTGTGGTTAAGTCATCCGCCTTAGAGTGCCACTCTTTTGTAATATTCTAATTAGCTTTCGGAACAAGGTCATTTATCTTCTCTCTTCCATTAGGGACTGTGTGGTTGGTCTCGCTTTCATCTGAATAATGACAGGAGAGTTGGATAATAAATAGCATGGCGGGGCTGGAGGTGGTAAGATATATAGCACAGGGGCTGCTAGAACTTTCAAATATATTATAAGCATCGCATGATAAAATCATACATAATGAAGACTTCAATCAGTTTTTGTAAAAAAATATATACTGTGTATGGGCTGCGAAATTAGTTAAATGGTCTTGAAAATGCAATTTTAGCGACGCATGTACAGCGACGCATGTAGTATATGTAACTAGCAAAGTAATATTGATCAAACTAATGCAAAGGCGGGAAAATATTACAATTAGAAAGGGCATTATGATTGCACGATTCAAGGACCATAAACACTTAAACAGCCACCTAAATGTTTTGCTCGACTCATGCATATAGTTCGTTTAGTTATAGTTCAATATCGGTTGTTTGTTAGCATTAAGATTGGTAGTCCCACCTCGCACTATCTCACATCATGCTATCTGTCCCGTGACCCGTATATTGAATTACCCGTATTACCCAGTGAGACACCGTGTAGCGTTGCCTTGGATAATGCTCTCAGTTAGCCGGTCTGCTGCAATTTTAGGTGTTGTACATTCCCCACATGAGAAATGGCGAGCGGTTAGAGGCTGACACAATTTCCCCTCATAGCGGGTTATGTTCCCCGATAGCAATTACAGAGGGATAAATTTTTCCAGTTACTAAATTCCTGAATACACGACTTATTTTTATTTCGTTTTTAATACAATTTTATTACGGGATTTCGGCCGATTTGATTATATAAAAACAATCCGTGTCATTTAACTGTAAAGCGTCGTCCAGACGGGAGAACAGCGTTATTTTAACGAAAAACTACGTGAAGTCAATTATTTAATAGCGGCCTTTAAATCGATTCAGATGGGCTTCTGAAAGAAAAAGCAAAAGTAGAGGAAAGCACCACCAGATTGGTGGAATAATGCTGGAGGTTGAATTATGATTGGAAGAAGTTAATACATTTTCAAATAATTTCGTTGCAGCACTCGTCAACATTGCTTTTCATTGCCGATTCTGCTGATGCTGGAGTAATGTGATCACGCAACCAAAGCAAAGTGGAAAGTCTCGCCAAGATGTCAGCTGCTAAATGCATGTCATATATAAAATGCGTGGTGCAGGAAGGCGAATAAAACCGTTGTCATTGAAGCTGCTTTTCCTTGAAAATTGATAAATCGTTCCTTGCAGAATTTGATCTAGTAAATGTGAAATTGAAAATACACTGAAATAAGGTAAAACATAATAAGAAGGCGCCTTTAATAAATACTACACGGAGCCGATACAATAAATTATTTAGGACGGAGGTCGTTGTTGGATTTTCCGCCCGAGACCGAAGGTCGAGGTTACGACGACCGATGTCCTAAATAAATTATGTCGGCCTAAGTGTGGTATTTATTTTATCATATGTCTACCTCCGTTTTGAAAACTGCGTAAATAAAGTTTGTTAAAACTATATATGCCCGGCGGGCCGAAAGCTTGACCATTGAATTCACAATTGAATTTTCTTGAGAGCTTTGAAAACGCTTTTTACGAACGCTTGCGCTAATGCTAAAAACATATGGACATATGGATAAATCAAAAAATACACATAAACATCAGCGCAACAAAATGCGTATATAATCAAAGCAGTGACGAAGAAGGTCCTACAAGAGCGACATGTATATTTCTACATAAGGCCTTAGCTGGCACTAAAACACCAATTGTCATCATCATTCATAAAGGCATTAACAAAACAATATATTGCATTATTGCAGAGTGGAATTTCTTTACCCACGCAAATGCAGCTTAGGGGCCTATTCTTATGCTACTTGTAGTCAATGTGCTAACAGTCTCCAACCATATTGATGCATATGGCAATCAATCTGTTTGTTTATCTGTATCATTCCCTTATCCCTCACAACAATGCCGTGTTGTTATGAACTGCATCTAATGTGTTGTTAAGTGTTCATTTCCCGCGCTTGACTGGGGAGGCAAATATTCCCCCCTTACGAGTTTTCGCGGTAGCTCACAACACAATTGCCCTATCCACTTCAAAGTTGTAGTTCCTTCTACCACATTAACGTAACATCGTCTGTTAAAAAATCGTCGATAAATTGCTTGAGATATAGCAGATTTTGCAACGCCACTACACGCCAATTTGACGATTAAATCGACCAATCTTAATCCGTCCGTACAGAGATCACATCGTCCCTAAATCAAATTTAAACCAAAAGCATGGAAAGGTAGGAAATGTCATAGCCAACAAAATGGCATTTTCGATTTTTGAAAACAAATATTTGATTTTATCCCACATTTTTTTAACGGAAGACATTTGTCACAAACTCAAAAGTTTCAAAGATGTTCAAACCCCGAAATATATGTTAGAGAAATACATTATAAATACCCAAACCAAATTTCGAGGCATTATCTCTAATTTTGAAAGAGTAATGGATGGTAACTGATGACGTAATATTCTGAAATTTCGTTTTTTTTTCAAGATAAAGACAAATCAATGTCAGCAATAATCGAGTAAATTGTGTATAATAACTCATAATAATTTGTAATATTTAAGCCTGTAATATTTTAGATATTGATATAAAACCGGTTTAGAAACATGCATTTTTTGTTAAAAATGATTAATTAAAATTGTTTACCTCATTTACTTGAAATTCACCTAAGCTTGACACTATCTTCGTTTAGTTGAGCTCAGACGGTAAATTGATTATCACTACTAATGTCTACGTATACAACATCCCATGGGACATGTGTCGAATGACTTTCGAAAATATTTTTCGGATAGTGACCAGACCTTGACATTGAACTTTGCCAAAAATAACCTTTTCACTCATGCAGGATGTGTATTATACCTTTGGGAGTACTTTTGGTGATCAGGGTTACAATCAAAGGC
>VOPJ01007021.1:0-11861 GCA_014673585.1 Semibalanus balanoides | reverse complement strand
GCCAGAGTTAGCAGAAACCTTTTATAATTCCGTTGCCTGTAGGGTGCTGGCTAGGGATTACTACCATAATCGCTATATATTTTTCAGACCAGCAATGAATACTGATTTCCTCAAAGGTAAAAGGCGTACTTTCGAGAGCTATTATATTCACCAAGATACATTAGAGAGTATATTTCAACAAATCTTGACAGACTTTACGGCGCCATCTAACTGGAGAGATTTATCTCGAGATATAGATAATCTCGTTCCGAAATGCTCAGCTTTAATTCGATGCTGTGGACGGATGCGTGCCAATTTTTCAATTTCAGATTTTGAGCTCTGGCTTTCTATCGCAATAAAGGCCACATATTTAGTCGGGCGGATTATCAATGGCATCAGAATGCCAAACCACTGGATTTGCTTTTCAACATGATGCCGACGGTAACTTATGTCGATGCATTACTGACTGATATCGAAGATATCTATACTTTGTTTTCCTTTACCCGTGCTTATTTCATGGTAGATATGGATGTCCCCTCAGCATACGTCGAGTTTTTGCATGACATCTTACCCGCAGACCTAAAGCGAGTTATACAGCTTATTGGGGATTGCAAAAAGAACATGGTAAAAACCCTGTTTTATCGAGACTTACAGCATCATCTCGATCATTCCTATGATGACTTTACAATTGCGCCCGGTATTCGAGGCATGGTTATGGAAGTGTTTGTGCTGCCATCATTCCCCTATGTCTTTTAAAATCATCAAAGACTATTTCTGAAACCGCCGAAAGAAACCGGATGTCAAATCGTAAAAGACAAAATTATCGAATTGTGTCAAAAAACCACGATAGGGGGCCGGTTAGCGGAATACTTGTAGAATTTTACTAATGTGCATTCCCACTAGATCGTGTTGATTCCGAGTTACTTGCCACATTAAAGAAAACCTGTGAATCCAGTCTGGTTATTCAAGGTAAGTATCTAATTATTAAACACATGTATATTGAAAGGCGAATGGTTCCGTTAAATATGTTTCTGGCAACTGCAGATGATAAAGAAACGGGACCACGCCATTTGCTGAAATATGAAAATGCGATTAAAGACCTAGCTGCTGCTAATATTTTCCCAGGCGATAGTTGCTTAAAAACTTCCGGTGTGACTTAAAGTGTGGGCACGAGTAGTCTTTATGATTTATGTAGAAATATGTTACATAACTGAATGTAAATTCCGAAAAGATACCACCCCCAGGGTCGATTGATGACGAAGATTGATGGATCAGGCGTGGTACTCAGTCGGTGCGAATGATGTTTTTCCAGAGCAATTCAGTAACTTTGCATTTCCAAAAGTGGAGCAACGAGATATTTTCGTTGAGTTACATGCCGACTTGCTAGAAGCAAGCTGGTGGCGTGCTAGGAAAACCGCAATAGAGGAAGGTCATCAAGAGGACTTTTTCCCCTATCCACAGAGTCAAAGATTCCCTGTTTTTGATGGCCAACAATAAAGTGAGTCTAGGTGCGATTTATTGAAATGAGTTAATTATCTCTACTATACTTAGTCGCTTCTTCGACTGTGACAACTCCATTCGCTAACAGGTTTTCTACAGATGCTTGCAGGGTTTGCATACCTTGTCTTTGTCCCGTCTGTATCATTGAATACATTTGAGCCACCTTATTCTCTAATAAGCGTTGCGTATGCGCTTATTCACAACCATGATCTCGTGCGCAGCACAACCGACCACCGCGTGCTTTTTTTTAACAGCACTTGTGACACGACACTCGCAGTGACTCGGATAAACATGGTTCTTATCATACTTTTTTCATTACCAGGGAAAACATCAATAATACGATTAACGGTTTTACTGGCTGAAGTTGTGTGTAAAGTTCCAAAAACTAAATGTCCGGTTTCAGCAGCAGTTAGTGCTAATCGAATAGTTTCTATGTCACGCATTTCGCCGACCAAAATAACATCAGGATCCTCGCGCAGTGCAGAGCGGAGAGCTTTCTCAAAGCTAATGAGTATGCTGATGCAATCCCTCTTTGATTAACCAAAGCCTTGTCGTTAACGTGAACGTATTCAATAGGGTCTTCGATAGTAAGTATATGCGTAGGTCTAGTCTTGTTGATGTAGTACACCATTGCTGCCAATGTTGTGCTTTTACCGGAACCCGTGGGACCAGTAACTAATACTAAACCATTACGGTATGAAGCAAGGTCTTTAAATATTTCTCCTAAGCCAAGCTGCTCAATTGTGGGTGCTGTTGCTGGAATGGCTCTAAAGACTGTAGAAATACCACGATTACTATAGAAACAGTTCACTCTGAAGCGATCACCTTCTGGGAGTGTGTAGACGTAATCAAGTTCTAAAGCAGTGCGTAATTCAACTTTTTGCGTTTCAGATATTGAAGCAAAAACCATTTCGGTAATTTCGCTAGTGAGCAAAGGTTTTTCTTCCAAACTTCGCAAATCTCCATTCAACGCCGAAATCATGGGAGGGGTATCGGATGAAAAATGCAAGTCGGAAGCCCCATTTTCAAGAGCTGAGCGTAGTAAGGTTTGTAGAGAATCAATGAAATTCATTGCGACTTTTCCTTAGGAGTGAAGCTTAACAGGGTAGTAATTGTGAAATTATAGCATTTAAATAAGCTAATACTGCAAAATTTATACATTATTCGCTAATTAATAGCTATAACAAATGCAATTACGCGCCGAACTTAAGCGTAGGTGGTTTTGCACCCTTTCTGAGCCTTATCATGCCTTTTTGAGTGACGTTAAACGGAGTGATTTCTGCATTTTTCCAAGGCTTAGATTGCAGGATATTATGATAGCTTCGCATGGCGTCTTTGCTATTCACATTTTCTGCTGCAGGCCAGTGTAATAAACGCCAACGCACTCCGGAAAGAAAGAGGTTATGCGAACAGATTAGGCTTTTTTCAGCGGAATGTTTCTGGAGTACAGAAACAAAGTTATCAATTCGGTTTACAAACTCAACAAAACTCTCAGAGCCGTCAGCGGTGTACTCTGGTTCTAAGCGCTCCCAATACTCATTAATGTAAGGGATTTTTTCTTCTAGGGTGGTGCCATTCATCGCTGATTCTGGGATATTGATGAATTCATGTACTGGCCAAATTTCTACCGGTAGGTCACTTTGTAATCCAGTGAAAGTAGCCAACGTCTGTTGGGTGCGATGATAGTCACTGTGTACTACCAATTTTATGCGCTGCGCCGCAGATGGAGGGAAACTGCTGTGCATTCGCTTTCCAACCCATTGAGCTTGCTTTACCCCTAGAGGGCTGAGTGGCGTTTCTTGATGTCGATCTACAGGCATCCCTATATTAGCTACGCTTTGCGCGTGTCTGACTAGCCATCCATTTTTGGTATCACTATTTTTCTACCGTTTTTGATATATTAATTAAAAACATTCACACTAACAAACAGGCAACGCAAAGCTTTATTCGATATTAGACATGACTATTTGCACCAGACCATAGATACCAAAAAAGAAAATTAGCGCACAAATAAAAGGCAACTATGACAATATGCCAAATTCCTGCTTCAAAATCTTCTTCATGATTTTTTGAGCTTTGCACGCCGACTAGCATAGCTAAGCTGCTCCATATCATTTTTGCCACCAGGCTATTTTCTTAACTTTTTTTGCCTCAACTGCATCAGGCTGCGCTGAGTCAGGCGGTAAATTTTCTTGAGTAGAATGAGTCATCGCGTTTCTCCGAAATACTCTCGTGATTAGTGAAATGTAAAGTTTCGCTGTTAACGACAGGTATTAACAGCTGACAATTTTAAAGCGTACCATGCTCCTTAGTGGAGGAGAAGGTTATATCGGGCCAGCGTTCCTCTGCGAGCTGCAAGATTAACTCGGCGTTGGGGCGCAACATAGACCAAATCGCCGTGATGGTCTTTAAGCCATGTGAATTTATGATTTAGTGGTGAATTCGATCAAATTTTTTTGTCTTCTCACTTGGCTTACCAGCGCGGCTGTAGTGACATTAACGCCTCAAACTTGCAGTCAACTTTATATTTCAGTTTTGTAATCGCTGTGCGGCTACTTCGAACTGCAATATACCGACTGCTCCTAAAATCAACTCATTAGAGTTAAGTGGTCTGTATAACTGAGTCGCCCCTTCTTCACACAACTGGATCAAACCCTTGAGTAATTGCTTCATCTTCAACGGGTCTTTGAGTTGCGCCCGGGCGAAATTAGTTCTTGTGCAAAGTCAGGCTACACCAGTTGAATTTGAATTGATTTCGCCTTCTGAACAAGGTATCGCCATTCTCAATGTGCCGTGGTTGTGGATACCAATGATGTCACCAGGAAACGCTTCCGTGACGTGTCCGCGCTCGGATGCCATAAAGGTCAAGGCATCAGGAATCTTTAGCTCTTTACCCAATCGAAGATGTTTGGTCTCATTGCCCGGGGTATATTTACCGGAGCAGATCCGGAAAAAAGCAATACGATCCCGATGCAACGGGTCCCATGTTAGCTTGTATTCTTGAAAACAAAACCACTGAAGGTCTCTTCGGGTTGGCTTCAATAACTCGCTTGCTGGCATCTCTAGCTTGTGGTGCAGGAGCGTAGGCAACGAAATCGTTGAGCATTTCTTGAACCCCAAAGTTATTAATAGCAGCACCAAAATATACTGGGCGTTAACTTTCCTTCTAGAAATTTCCTCAAGCACGAATGCGTTAAACTGGCACCGACACCAGTTCAACCTCTTCACGGTAGCTCAGCGGCAACATCTGCAACCAATAGCTCGTCAAGCTCAGTTATTATTGATTGCCAATGATGGTGCCGGCTGATTTTTCGTAATTTTTCGATGATTCGTAAAGGTCCACAAAATCCGTTGTATGTTGATAGGACACCTTTTAGTCTAGAACCATACCCAATTGGCAAGTAACGGGGGCGCACTTTATCTTTCAGTACTTGCTCAACTTTCATCCATTAATTCCATAGGGTCGCGTCCCTCGCGATCCAATTTATTAATAAAGGTGAAGATAGGCGTGGTTCGGAGCTGACAAACTTCCATCAATTTTATGGTACGTTCTTCAACACCTTTAGCACAATCGATAACCATCAAAGCAGAATCTACAGCGGTGAGCGTGCGGTAGTATCCTCCTGAGAAATCAGCGTGTCCTGGTGTGTCCAGAAAGTTTAATCATATTGATCTCGGTAAGAAACTGCATCACTGAAGAGCGGTTAATAAAATACCCGTTCTTTTTTTCCATTGCCATCCAATCAGATGTACGTGACGTCCGGCTTTACGGCCTTTAACCGTGCCAGCGAGCTGGATAGCTCCCCCAAATAATAGTAATTTTTCTCGGTCCAGAGTTGTTTACAGCATCTGGATGAGAAATGATGGCAAAAGTACGGCGTTTGTTTAGTTCTTCTAAAAAAGATTTCATGGTTTTATTTTATGGTAAAAGGCTACAAAGGGTGCGTAGTGTGCCAAAATTATGGCTCAAATGTCTGTAGCTATTAACTGCTACAGTACAAATAAAATAATTAAGATAGATTGGTAGCTTAAATTTATGATCACACCAGAATACCAACAGGCTCAAGATTTAGCCATTTTCGATATGGATCACACCCTTATTGACGCAGACACGCCGTTGCTGTGGTTCCAATACATGGATTGATAAGGGTATGCTGTCCCACGCGGTTCGTTAGATGAGCGAAATGTATTCAATAGTCAATACTTGGCTGGCACTCTAGAATATTGATGAATTACCTTGCTTTTCGAACTTAATTCTTGATGGACAAACCAATGGAACTATTAGCCGAGTGGCGTGCCGAGTTTGTCGAAACCTATGTTGCCCCAAAAATCACTACAAAAGCCAGAGATTGGATGCGCTTGCATAGAATAGCAGGGCAGACCATGATTTTAGCCACAGCAAGCAATCAGTTTGTTGCTGAAGGTTTCGCAAGAATACTTGAAATATTCGAACATTCTTATTGTGCTTAACCGAGTTGGAAATTAAGCAAGGCTTTTATACTGCGCTAAAAAAGTTGGTCAGAGTTTAGTTTCCAGGGACGGCAAGCTTGCCTCCGCATGAATTAGCTGGATCAAAAAAACGGCGGCAGTCTCAAACGCGCAAGCTTCTACAGCGACTCACATAATGACTTACCATTGCTCGAAGCGGTAAGAAGCCCTATTATTGTTGACCCAGATGAGAAGCTGCGTAAACATGCAGAGAATCTAGGTTGGACAATAATCAGCAAACATTAAAATTATAATAAAGGAATTCAAATGCAATCACTCTTTTTGCAATTGTTGGCATTAACTGCTTTATGCTCAGCTTCAGGCTGTAAAAACAACACTCCTCCTGAAAGCATGGATCTACTACCTGATGCAGATGTAATCTATTTAGAGGATACCGACTTATATAGTCATTTGGATAGCGATAAATACAGCGGCCGTTGTAAAATTGACACACCAATCAAGGCTACTGGGATATCCCATAGCATTGCACTTAAGCCATCCGCTAATATTAGTTTGGAGTTATTTAAACGTTTGCAACAATGGCAAGCAAAGTGGTTACAGCCACTCGCAGCAGAGCACTTTCGGCTTAGAAGTTAAGCTCACTAAAAGTGGCCGCCTAGTTACTCCTGCAGAAGAAGTTAATAACGGTTTAGTGCGCAGTAAAAAAATGAGCCAACATTCTTATGCGTAAAGCATTGGATGTCAGTGGTTTTACCTTTAAAAGTGATTGGAACATCACTAACAGTACTGAAAGACTTCCGCAAAAGCGGCAGTTAAAGCAAGTTTCTTACGAGCTGCAAGTAAACAAGCAAGTTGTAACTTCTTTACTACTGTTATTGGGCCTAATGGTGATAGCTACCATCAAGATCACTTTCATTTGGATATCAAAACCCGTAAAAATAAAGAGTACACCTACTGTCACTAAGTTTGGTTTCACATAGAGCTACCTAACTAGGTTTAGCGAACTTATAAAAAGGCTAGTTTTACTAGCCTTTTTATCGTTGTTATATACATATCAGGTCTTTATTTATCAGTATTGGCTAATAAGTAATTCCAATAATATCTTACTGCTCGAGATAAAGAATCTCGTCGCATAGATAATCCACAAAACTAAGCCGTACTTAGCTATAAAGACTAGGGATTTATAAAAACCAACCCCAAAAAAGCCAAGAGAAAAAGTAAGCTCTAATGCCCAGGGTTTAAAGTGAAAGCCAACTTATTTGAGATAAATTGCCACTGCCGTAGCGTACTTTTCCAAACAGCTTAGGATCGTCAGAATCTCAGGGACGGCTCCAATAACTGATGCTTGAGGTAGTTATTTAGCCTTACGGACCAAGCGAACTTAAAAAAAGCGTAAATATAAATAACAACCAGCCCAAGAACTTTTATCGCTACAAAGTGCAAAGTTGTGCTTTGGAAGAGAGGCAGTACTGCCAGCAACTCAGGTTGTTCAGTTAAAGAGCGTAATGCTGTAATAAGCAGACCAAGCACAAGGATTGAAGTAGAGGCAAAAAACAATCCAGCTTGTTGGTGAATGTTAATTATCTGGGTGTCTGGGATGCGGATTTCACGATAGACTGCCTGACGAAACCATTGTTTTCTCTGGGCATTAATAGCCATTAGGAAAGCGCACTTGGCTTCTTAGAACGTTCATTCCAAAAATAGCCATAGCCGAACCAAGATAACAAAAAAACAGCAAGCGCGATCCAGTCAAGAATCTTTAGGTCATCAACGGGCCACATAGTTAACTCTTTAGTAATATTGAAAGGAATTGTATTAAGCAGGCTGAGATAAGATACTAAACAGCCTCGATGTCTGCCAGTAAATTAATTTCTGATTTATTATAGCACCCCATAATAGCCGCGGACTCTATCAAGACGTCCGTTATCCATAATAATAATCAAAAATAATATCCATGAAAACTTTATCCTTCACTTTCTTTGTTTCTATTTTGTTTAATAGGCGGCTTGTACTGCGGTGGTAACCTTTTTAGAAAAAGCCAACCCAAGCGACTGCCAAAGATAGTGCTATTTCATCTCGAATTTCCAGCTATGCAAACGGACTAAAGATCCTATAAAGGAAACAAACTGCTGAGCAGGCAAGTAGTCGAGAAGAAGGCTGTGCAGATCCAAAGAGCGCTACCGGATAGGCTAGAATCAACTGCGCTGCGGGCAATTGCTGTCGATCTCTCGATGAAGAATATAGTCCATACACAACTTGAAGAGTTGCTTATTGAACTGGATGAAATGGAGAAAGAGAAGGCTCGGGTTCAAGCCGAAGCGGAGGCTGCCAAAATAAAGGCCGAAGCTGAAGCCAAAGAAAGGGAACTGCGAATCAAAGAGTTAGAAAAGAAGGGTGTTGTCGTCGGTTTGAATGGAGACGATGAAAAACTAGGCACAGAAGAACAGCGTCTAGCAGCATTAGAAGCCAAACTAGCTAAATGTGGCATAGCAAAACCAAGACTGATTGATTGTCGTCAGCGTCCCAGGGACTAAGCTTAAGTCCTGCCAATATTGCTATGAAAGATTGGCTAAAGTATTAGCTGAGTGGAATACCAAATCTGTTCAGATAATGTCCAAATATATCCTTGGACAAAAGGTAACTAAAATTAAGTCCCTTGGTATCTACAATTGCCGCACTGTCAATCGTAGGGAGGCCAGTAACTTAAGCCAACATGCCTATGGGATGGCGGTTGATATCGCAGGATTTGTATTAGCCGACGGAACATCAATCAATTTGTCTGAAAACTACGATGGCACCGATAAAAAGCGACATTTTCTTAAGGCAATTGAAAAACAGGCATGCAAATACTTCTCAACCAATATAAGTCCATTGGATAATGCAGCACATAACAATCATTTTCACTTTGACTTAAAATACAAAAACAAGAAACTAAAAACTCTGCAAGTAGTTGATTGACTCGCAAGTATTAACTAAGGCCTGAATTACATACCTGCAGAAGGTTAAAGGGTTGACCCTGTGAGCAGATAGCGTAGAATTTCTGCCATAAATTTAACCGCTTTAAGAAAACTTTACTAGAGATGATGCAAAGCCCTACAACACAGCAACGAAAAAATCGAATTATAGGCTCAGTTTAACTGGGTTTGCTGTGTGATCAGTGACAAACCCAAGCCTTGAGTTTGGGTTTTTTTTGCGCTATCTCATACCTATTATTTACGACATTAACCTTACAAATAACGAGCAATCCTATGCCAGCGTTTACCGCGATCAAACCGCAGATCAATATCCCTGAAGCCGAAAAAAATGTCCTTACGCTTTGGAAAGACAAAACGTTGTTCAAAAAGCGTTCAAGATGACGCAAAGAGAAGGCCAGCAGAGCTACGTGTTTTATGAAGGGCCGCCAACGGCTAACGGCCGTCCTGGTTCGCACCATGTTATCTCACGCTCTTATAAAGATATTTTTCCACGATTTCAATCAATGCGGGGTAAGTATGTATTACGCAAAGGTGGCTGGGATACGCATGGCTTACCGGTTGAGCTTGAGGTGCAACGTCAACTCGGTTTTAAAACCAAGCAAGAAGTGGTCGAATACGGTTTAGAAAAATTCAACCAAAAATGCCGTGAAAGTGTCTTTACCTATATAAAAGAATGGGAAGAGATGACCGAGCGCATGGCCTATTGGGTGGTATGAAACCACTATATAACCTACCAAAATAGCTATGTTAGATCTTGCGGTGGATTTTAAAACAGTTCTGGGGAAAAGGGTTGGTTTCCGCAAGGATTTATTAAAAAGTTGTGCCTTTACTCACCTTAGAACCGGACTCCCTATTCAAGTCTGAAGTGGCGCAGGGCTATAAAGACATTGACGATCCATCGGTATTCGTCAGATTTCCACTCAAAGACCAGCCTGATACTGCATTCTTAGTGTGGACCACCACACCTTGGACATTACCTGCTAACGTCGCTTTGGCTGTAGGGACAGATATCGACTATGTGCTGTTAGAAGGCAAGCATAGCCGATGCCGTGACGAAAAGCTATTTTGTAGCTGAATCTTTAGTGGCCAAAGGCGTCGAGTCTTTCACTGGATGAGAGCGGCGGTTATGAGATCATTGAGAGATACAAAGGTAAGGACTTACTGGTAACCAATTTACCAACCTTTTGTACACCTAATGGAAGTTAAGAAGACTAGGCCTATGTTCGTAGTGCAGATTTTGTCTCTTACCGAGATCGTCACCGCATGTGCATATGGCACCAGCTTTCGGTGCTGATGACTTAGACACTTGCCGCGCTAATAATCTACCATTTTTGATGACCATAAATGACCAAGGCCAGTTCATCAGCGCCATTGAGATTGTCGCTTGGCCAATGATTTCAAACCGCAGATAAGCCTCTGATTAAAGATCTTAAAAACCGTGGCTTGATGTTCCATGCAGGGACTTATAACCACAGCTACCCACATTGTTGGAGAGATGGCGGTCCATTGATGTACTTAGCGCGTAGCACTTGGTATATCACTGCTTCTGACTACAAAGAAAAAATGGTCGCTTTAAACAAAACCATCAACTGGGGTGCCAAAGCACACCGGAGAAGGTCGTTTGGTAACTTGGCTAGAAGGACTTAAAAAGGATGGGCAATCGGTCGTGAACGTTTCTGGGTACGCACTACAATCTGGTTTTGTTGACAACCCAGAGATCAGATATAATGGAGCTGCATTGGCTCAGTTGCCGGAACTATCCGGAAAAAGCGGGTCGTGATTTAACAGAATTAGACTTACATCGCCCCTATGTAGATGACATTACTTGGGACGTTGAGGTAGATGGTAAGAAAGGCACTATGCGTCGTGTGCCTGAAGTTGCCGATGTTTGGTTTGACTCCGGTGCTATGCCATACGCCCAGTGGGGCTTTCCGCATACCGGTGCTGAACAGTTCAAAACACAGTTTCCCGCAGATTATATCTGTGAAGCAGTAGATCAAACCGAGCGTTGGTTTACAAGTGACATGGCAATCTCGACAAACATGCTGAATGAACAAGTGGCGTTTAAAAACGTTATCTCATTAGGTCATATTCTCGATAAGAATGGTCAGAAAATGTCTAAGTCTCGACCTGAGACATTTGTTGGCCCTTGGGATATCCTAGATCAATACGGCGCTGATGCGTTCCGTTGGTATATGTATACCTCAGGTGTGCCTGGTGAGCCACGTCGCTTTGCAAAAACGAAGGCTGTTGGTGATGTGTCAAGAATTTCTATCTACCCTGTGAAATGTCCTAAGCTTCTTTACTACCTACGGCAGAGTTTAGATAACTTTGATCCGAAGAGCGATCAGATACCAATAGCTGATCGTGATCCATTGGATCAATGGATCCTCGGCGAGCTTAATGGCTTAATAGTCACCGTAACTGACGCACTAGAAGGTTATGATGCACCAAACGCAACTAAGCCCATTGAGTTGTTTGTAGACACTGTACAAACTGGTATTGCCCGTCGTTCACGTCGCGTTTTTGACACAGGAGTCTTACTAATGAGAAACTAGCGGCCTATCAGACGCTATATCATTGTTTGAGCACCTTATCGCAGTTGTTGGCTCCTTCAGTGCCTTTCCTGGGCAGAAACAGTATATCAGAACCTCTAGTGGTTGCTCAGCAAGCCGATGCAGCTGAAACGTGATCCATCTAAGTAACTGGGCCAGAGGCTGACGGCACGGCTATGAATGACAAGCTCGTTAGCGAAATGCTGTTGTAAAGCAGCTGGTTAAGTTGGGTCATTCGGCTCGTAACGAAGCCAATGTCCGCGTACGACAGCCTTTATCTGAGGCGCTTTTTGCGGTACCTGCTGAGTTGATGAAGACGCAGTTCCCCGTTACCAAGGACTCATTATCGATGAATTGAACGTCAAAAAAGTCGCCATCATTCCTGCGAACTCAGACATGGTTA
>VOPJ01007020.1:0-11860 GCA_014673585.1 Semibalanus balanoides | reverse complement strand
CCATCTAGGGACATGAATATAAGTAAGCACATGCCCAGCCCAGCTGTTGCTCCCAAGTCTGTCTCCCAGCGTATAACAAACCGTAACAGTAAACCGTCACATAGCTGAGAATCGCTTAACATTCACTGGTTCTGATGTTCTTTGTGACAAGGCGGTGACAGTAAAGCAAACTGGGATGTAGTTATGTGTAACGTGTATTGTGCAGTGCCCCATCAAAATAACCAGAGTAAAACGCTCTTATTGTATGTCATTTTCCCATACCGAACAAGAGGCACTTTGGTTGACCAGATACCGACCAATTTGGATTGAAGCCAGAAATGTTCAATTTTGACCGATTTTGAAATTGTAGGTGGTGCGATATATGCAATATGTATCATGTGCCTATAATGCATACAATAGTTATTTAACAAACTCACTTACTCATGTGAGCCATATCTTCTATCTTGATACAATAATGTTTTCTATTTAGTACCTATTCATATTAATTGGAATAAACTTCGAGCAGATTAAGCATCAGTTTGCTGAATAGAAAATAGAATGCGTAAAGAATGTGACGAAAAAGTAAACTGTTTAAGATTAGGCTGACCGAAAAGTGCCCACAAAATTTATCAGCCTGACCGACCGATTACCAAATTGGTCACACGATTTTTTCTGTTACCTAAATTTTGGCAACCGATTGACACTAGTTCATAACGTCATTTCCTGCTGTGAAAGCGCACTTACAGCTTTGCTTGAGTTACACAGGACATGCCGAGGACGGACGGACGATCAATCAGCGTTCGCCGGTCACGTGATGGGGGGTTTCAGCCGGGCCGGCCGAGCTCGAGGTCGGAGGGTCGTGGACACATGTTGCGAAACAACCAGCATTTAAGGGAAGACAAGTAAGGCGTGGGCGGATGAGAGCGTCAGCACTGCTCCTAAACCCGGCAAGGTAAAATGCCAACAATTTAATGTGACATTTTAACGACATGAATAATTTGCGGGTGAAATTTTTTGCGCCGCATCAACCGAGTAGTTTTGAAGGAACAAGCATCTGAAATCCATGGTTACGGTCGGGCCGCTCATATCCAGATGTTTTCCCTAGTTGACGAAACACCTCGCGTCCGCTCAGTACTCAGGTACAATATCTCACATGGCTGCTCAGTCGCCGTTACCCCCTCCCCCCCGGCCCCCCTCCGAACGCTCTAACCATTACCCCAAGCAGTGTAGTTACCTCTACTTGATAATTATTGATGTATGGTGAGGTCATTGCCTGGTCATTGCCCCGCCAACTTCCGTTAGATTGGAGGATATTACACTGGTAAGATAAAAGATCTCAGCAGTTTTCCCAGCATAAACTGAGCAGAGTTGCTATTCTGAATGATGCATGACGTCATATAATCGACAGCATCGATTTGTATGCTTTAGGGAGGGACGCCCATCAATGATTTGAATTTGATACATTAGGCCTATTGCGTCTGCAAATAATGAATTATAATCTATCAGTTTAGGCATTGGGGCCCCCAATCATTTTCAGAAAAATTATTCCATTCCACACCCTGTATACAATGTATTGAGCGCGGCTGGTTTCTGAAAATACAATCATGGACAAGGGTCGAACGCGCGAGCGGGGGGAGACGAGTGCTGTCTAGTATTGGCGCGTTGCCAAATAATTAAGGACCGATGTCGAGAGTGTACTGGCTGACGTGATCCGATACCGGGCTGTGATTGGCCCTCTCGAGTTTTGAACCTGCTGAATTCCAATCTTTGTTCGGTCCTGTGTTGAATTTAGCAGTGCAATTCATATCAGTGCAATTAGCAATGCAATTCATGTGCACTTTATTGTTTCGACACACGCGATTATTATCATCTCAGCTCATAACACATGTTAGGGGATAATTATTCTCGATAACCTGAATGTTTGCTAAATAAATAAGTCTCAGTCAAGCTCAACTCCAATCAATGAAGCTGCAGCGTCACGGTGAACTATAGGTGTTTTTACACAAAAATCATGTTAGACGTGGACTAGCGGTTGCTGGATATCTACGATTCCTACCAGATCGGCATCGCCACAATTATATGACAACGTAAGTGATGATAGTTTAGTGCAAGACAAATGACTTTCAACGACGAGATAGGTAGGGAATGGTGGGGTGCGATAGCCTGAAGACAGGAAACCCCAGCCCTATAACAGCTCAAACCACTACAAACAAAAACGGGGCATCATCTTTATCATGACCAGTCATCGACAACTTTTGTTTTTTTCTGCTCGGGCGCACTATGTACTCAAAAGGATAGAAGCGGTTCGCCACACGAAAAGTTAAAATCTCTAGCGAATGTTTGTATTCAACAGTGGCACAATTCATGTCGGGTGTAATTCTACACCATGTCACACAAGATCTCCAACAGCAGTTCCACACCAATACCTAAATCACTCACATTGCTCTCTAAATATTCGCAGAAGCACAAAAACAACAGGCCGGCTGTCATGCGTCATTTCACTTGTAGCCTTGACAAGACATAGATCGCACAAAGTCACACCACACCTTCAGTTCTCTCTACATTCACACTGAATCACCCTTGTCCTGTAGCACACCCTGGCTATTCCCAGCCGTCGCTATTGTACAGAACCCGGAACCGGTCCTCTATCCTGATGTGGTTGAGAGGTTTTGTAGGTCCCTTTAACACCATGGCTGACTGGAGTTTCTTTTGGTCGAGCCAGTTTTCGTGTTTGTTCAGCGCGGCCCCGATCCCGGCCGACTGATCCTGTGGCATAACATGCAGAAGGGAGCCGTGAGACGTCATATGCCAACAGATGAACTACACTATAATACAGGGGTCATCAATAATGAATGTCACTACAACTATAATATGCCATATAGGTGCACATAACGGTAATATATATAACATACATTACGCACATACGGTAGCGCATAATAATATGGCCCAAAAATTCGCCGGCCTCCGTGCCGTTTCTCCTTCGTTTCCGTAACGCTTCTTTCCTGTTTATAATCAGTTCTGGACTATTACGGCCTGTTTCGCTCCTATCACGTTCTGTACAAGTTCCAATACAAGTCAATGAGTCAAGTGTCGGATACCCGTTCTGTTCCCGTTTCGTCTTCGTCTCATTTTCATCAGGTTCCCGATCCCATTCTTCCATGTAAAATTCCTTTCACATCAACTCAATCGTTCCAGTTTTGGTTATTTCGCTCAATACCGTCCATCCCCATTTCATTAACGCTCTGTTTCCGTGTTTTTGTTTCGTCTCGTGCGGTTCCCGTCTCACTGCAGTTCATCTCCAGTCCCATGACGCCATCTTTTCCTCTTGGCTCTGTCCCTCTTCGTTTCCGCACCATATCCATCCTGGCGTCATGCAAAGGCCTTTTCGAATTAACCGCAAACCCTTGCGAAATCACCATGGAATATATTGTGGCACCATTCTTCTGCCTCCATTTAGCGTCCATATCACTTCCATCTACACATATCAGTCACTGTTTAGCTATATACTGTCTGTTTAGCTATTTAGCACTGTTTAGCTCCCACTCTTTAGGGAGCCGTTTCCATTCCCAGCTCCGCTTCCGTCATTATTGTCCGAGCTGCTTGTGGGATTAATTCGCTTCCTGCAGTCAGCACCGCTAAAACTAAGGCAAACGTTTCGTAGCTTCAAACAGTTGAGCGTTGTATCCGAAAAACGCCAGACACATACCTACCAATGCCATTCAAATAGCCACTTTTTACACACATGTGGCCGTGCTATGGGAAATCAAAAGTTTTCCACATCAAGCAGATTGATTGTTATTTGGAGGCATCCAAACTCACACATTATTTCTATTTCAGAACAACCTTTGGCAAAAATACACCAATATCATTGCGAAGTGAAGCTTTAGAACGTTAAAATGACAGTGGCAGAATAAGTGCTCACATCCTAATTCATAGGTAAGATGTTGATTTATATAATTATAAACAACGACATTGATCTTCACGCAGGTTTATAACTAATATATTTCTAATGACATATTTATCGGTGGTGATTCTGTTTTTAAAATGTTCACTCATGAAATGTGTTGCGTGAATGTCAAATGGAAATCATGGTTACTCTCATTTGGTGAAAACCCTTGGAAGTTTCGTACATATCAACAATATTGGACTGTTTTGGTCAATACCTTTGGTTTATATTATACTTTATAGTATTGCATATCGTTTCTTACCAAGGTAAGGTATGGGTTCCTCAGTAGGAGCATGTTGTTTTCTTCGTTTGCCAGTCGTCGGTTCATTCGATCAACGTGAGCTTCTTGGACACGATGTGGTAATCGGTGCTTACTGAAAAAATAACACCACACATTCAATATATGACAGCAACAATGTGAATATTTCAAATATAATTATATGCACTTTTGCAGACACTATTCTGAACTGGTATAATATATTGATAAGTGCAATAGAATAATGTTGAAACGTGAATAGGTGTTACATACTTGTACTACACTCCATAGTCCAGTGTTTATGACACAGAGGGTATAAAATCTCCTGGGACATTATGACTGCACGCACAATTTAGAGGCATTAACTTCAACATGCTATCCATCTTCTGTTCCAATCTCATTTGTGCACATTGTATCAGCAAGAACAGTAGCATAATACAATTATAGCTGATATGATTTTAGTATCTGGGTCTTCTGCACATACATACCCAGTCCAGATGTTTCCATTGGGCATTTTCTTTCTCAATAACACCATTGCCAGCCTCATGATGTCTTTCTTGTTTGGAAGGTAATACTATGCAGAAATTAGTGAGTAAGACCACACTGGAATAACAGAGTAGCATGTTAATGACAGCAGTCAGCAATGCAGATAGGAGTCAAAGCAAGAGTTTTGTCAGCTAATGTAATGCCATTCATCATAGCAATGAGCATTGATTCCCGACACCAATCCTTGACCCCAGAAGATCCCTAAAAATACAATACCAAATCCAGCATGCAACACATCAGTAGTATTGTCCTTTGTACACAGCACTTACATACTGCATTGTTGTAAAAATACCAGCAGACAACATCCATATTTTGGGATTGTTTTCATGTAAGTACGTGGGCTGTTCAATAAGTAACGTAAAATGTGCTATAACTCAATGACCTAAGGTAGTAGAAGAAAAAAATAAACACTACGAGAATCTATGAACAATTGCTAACAAAGTGCTATTATGCGTTTTTCCTAATACAATTAGGTTTTCAACCACGGGCATCATGGAGACATTGATGAAGCAGCATTCCGTTATGGAATTTGCTGTCCTGGCCGGCGAAAATTCACCAGCCAAAATTTACGCGAAACTCGATGTTGATAATGACGACAAAATGGCTTTAACAAATGTTTGGCAATGGATTCAGCGGTTCAAAAAGGAAACAATAGCATAAAACAAGCCCCGATCTGGAAGACCAGTGACCGTCGCCACACCTGAAACGACCCAGAAGGAAGGTGGAAGACGGCGATGCTGGGGCGTTTCCTCACCCGCCGTACAGCCCTGGTCTGATGCCGTCAGTCTTCCACCTGTGGGTCCACTGAAGAACTTCCTTCACAGTCAGTGCTTTGCAACTGATGAGGAATTGAAGATTACTGAAGATACGGTGCAGGATCACAGGCAAGGAATTATTCCGGGCGGGATTTTGGCGTTGGGTGGAGAGATAGGAGAAGTGCGTGATGGTAAACGGTGACTGGGTAGAGAAGCAAGTTGTGGAGGCCTAGAAAGCTGGATGAAGAAATATGGTCACAAACGAGAAAAGCCATTTTGTAGAGGAGATTTCAGAGATCAATTTGGTGTTTTACCCATGTCGCTCAACCAAAACTTGACTGAAATACAGATGATTTTACGTTACTTATTGAACACAGCCCTCGTACTTAGTTTATCAAAATATTGATGTTGAGTATTTTTGAGCTTTTTATTTTGTGTTATTCTATGAAAATGCTATTGGAAGCTTTTTTATGGGATCAATACTGAAAATTGCCCTGTTTTTAGCCTCCAGTTATAATGTCATGAGATTTATAGAAGTAATATATAGTCATTTTTTCTGTAAAAAAAGATGTGCCAAAGGACAAAACTGTCAGCAGATCTCACCACAAAATGCAACAGTAGATCTTGGATCCCTGTGGCTCTCTTGATGAAACAAAGAACATGTATTGGATGTATCCAACCAGAGTCTGTGGTAAACAATCTAAACACTGGTAGTGAAATGATCATCCTGGGTGATCGTGGGTCTAACAGGATCCAACACAAAATCACAGTATCTTTGGCATCCCTTGATAGTATTCAATCCAAATTAAAAGTAACAAATGCAAGGATACAAGCTCCATTTACATTTTAACATATTATTATTAATAGACTTTATAATCATCCTATCAAAATGATGAACCTTGGCAATGGATCCAAGAACAGTGGAAAAATATGAAAATTCATTGAAATCAGATTTAGGTAGGTGCATAGGTAGATAATATAGTGTGGCAGGTATGGTCAATGACACACCAACATTTTATTTTTGTGTAATGCAAATATATTAGAGCATTTTGTCAGGCTATGCAAGAAGAGCACTAAAACACCCTTTGGCTACACAAACTTTGGAAATGATTCTCTACTCATGGGAAGGTAGGTAAGTAGGGTAGATTGCTGCAACCTCAGACACTGCCATATATGTACTTTTTAATGCTGTCAAAATGTTAACAATACAGACAAACTAAGACCACATTCTTTAGAACATCTTCAATTGGAATTAATCGATTGATTAGTGGGGTTTCAGGCGTGTCAACATCGAAGGTTACTTTGCGCTCACCATAGGAGATACATGATGTAACAGTCTGGTCTTTAAAAATTCCTTGCCAGGACTGGCCAAAATATTCATTCCTACCGAAATGAAGGGAATGAAAGAAGCAGCCCAAGCCAATATAAATATGGCATTCCTGTCATCATAGAGAACCCAATAAACATGCCGACGTTGGCCCGATGTAGGTTTTACGGCGGCGTGATGTCGGCCCGCCTATGCCGACGTCCAGCCGAGGTCCAGCCGACGTCGGCCCCATATCGCCATGCCGCTGCTAAGATGCCGACATCTGTCGACATCGGCCCGACGTCTGCTGGACCTCGGCATAGGCGGACATATCCGACGTTTAGCCGACGTCGGGCCGACTGCCTGCCGAGATGCCGACATCTTTCGACGTCGGCATAACATCCAAATGTTTATTGGGAAAACACAGGCAGTGCCTGGTGGTGAGACATTTGAGACAATCATGCACCGAAATACCCTTAGCCCTTGCACTGACGGGGGCTGGCTTCTTAGCCAACTTAGAACCGACGGGGGGGGGGTGGATCACCGCTCCCAAGAGATCTCGAAAACTACGCAACGTAGCGAGAAGCGGAAAACGGCGTTAGGTAAGCCACGACGAGTAGAAGAAGAAAACAATACTTCTGATCAGGTCAATATTGAGGTCACCAGAGGTCAAAACAGGTCATTTTTTTCATATTTCGAGTAAATTGAGCATTGCTTCACGAAATCCGGCCTAGCTCGGTAACTAAGATAGCTAGAGACAAATGGAAAAAAGCAACGAAATACCATTTAAATGTTCTTTCTGAAGGATGTCCTCATATTTGAAATAGGGTCAATAGTTGAGACTCCAGAGGTCAGCAAAGGTCAAAATGCTTAATTTTACAGAAAAAAAGTTTTCTTCTAATAAGTTTTTACCTATTAACGCCAGAGCAACGCTTTTGTCATCATCTTGTTTCTCTCGTCATGGCACATCAAATCATATATCAGATTACCTAGCTAGGTCAAATACAAAAATGGCCTGATCTTACCTGAGGTCATGTCTAGGTCAAGTCAAATTTTTATATTACTTGACAATCGATAGGAGAAACCTAGTGGTGAAAACCCTATAACTTTGCCCCACGTAGAAGATGAGCTATTGTACAAAAAAACATATGCCCTGGGGAACATTGGATTTGACTTCAAAGAGGTCACAGAAGAAAATTACAATAGTTTTTTTTTTAAACTCCAAAGTAGTGATATGAATAAAACTGGCCAGATTTAGCTAGGTTTGTTTGATTGGTGCGCATTTCAATTTTCTCCCATTGACTTATAATTGGAGGTCATGAAATTGACATGACCTCAAGTCACTGATGTAAAAAAATTGATAAATACAAACCGTAGATACATATGTCCTCATTACACACTACAAGTTTCAAACTGTTTGGTTAACCGCAGTGGCTTTGGAATGTCATTTTTTAAAATGTGACATGGGGTCAGGTCAGGTCATTTAATGTGACCTGATGACATGACCTTGCAAGTAAGAAGGTCAAAACTTTTACAAAGTGTGGGTAATTGACGCCCAAACAGTTGTGCAAAATTTGTCAGCGCTGTGTGCCGCTGTTTTCTGTTACTCCTGAAAAACCTCAGGGGGGGGGGGGATATCCAACCCTCGTTGGTGCGTTGGTTAAAAACTCTCTGATACAGGTCAGAATTCTGAATCAGAATGTGACATCACATTCTGATTCAGAATTGTATCAAGAACGCTGCATAAAGCATTGTGCATTTGAACTCTTTCAGCATGACAAGTTTTAGGTTAGAACGTGTCCTAAGATTAAACTTTTACCCTACCCTCCTAACTGCATCCAATTCAAGTGGTTTCTGGCAGATCAAGATCCACAATTTCAGTTAAGTTTAAGTTTAAGTTAATGGACTGAGCTTAGACAATGTCTATTTAAATGTCCATATCTTGATATATTGGTCTTGACTCTTGAGTATTTGGTCTTGATTTCACCAATATGCCTTAATGAAAAGTAGTCATTCTTGAATTGGCAAGCAGACTAGACTAAGCAAGTGGGAAATAAGCACTTAAGCGGATGATAAATAAGAGCATGGTGCGTTGGAGGACGCTTCTAGCATTGCGTCTTGATTAGATCATGAATGCCAGTTTTGATTAGAATCATTGATTAATTAAACGCTGGTGCTTGAAGTTTATCCAGCGGTTTCTTAATTGGTTGGTTACTTGCCGCTGAGACTACATCTTCTGGGGTTTGTTCCACATTGGTACGACCTATTTAGAGAAAAAACTTGCCTCTGGCTTGTTGTTGACTTCTTCTCACTTTTAAGTTTATACTGGATGTCCCCTTGTTCTCCTTCTTGATGACCTTCAAACAAGTGTGTAGGATCCATGTTTACTTTGGGCCGTCATTATCTTGTAAAGTCTCGTAGATCACCACGTTTTGAATCTGTCCTTCAGACTTGTTGAGGCTTCACCTATTAAGGCGTTTCTTGATATGATAGATGTCTCAATCCACTTGACAAGTCTTGTAGCTCTTCTCTGTACTTTTTAGAGCAAGTCAAGTCTTTGACATATAAGGTCCTACAGCTTGGATTGCAGTACTCAAGATGAAGTTTACATAAAACCCTGATATAATATTTTGAAGTTTGCTTCAGTAAGAGTGCCAAATGCAATTCTGAGGAGTTTCAGTGCTGACATCGCTTTACTAGCTGCTTTGTGGCAATGCAGTGACGGCTTAAGTGTATTTGATACATGAACACCTAAATCTTTTTCAGCTTCAGGAAGTTCCAGTATCTTCGCTTCTTTGTCTTTTTGTTTCATGTAGTAGTCCAGTCCTGGGTTTGCTACACCACAGTGATTGACCTTGCATTGTGGAGAATTAAACCTTAGCAGCCACTTATTTAGACCAATCACTTTAGAGGCATCAAGATTCATCTTGTATTTTTTTGTGCTTCAATCTTGTTCCCAAACTTTGGTCCATTAGAGTTTAGTATCGTCAGCAAACATCTTGAATTTTACTGCTGACTAAACGCTATACCTGGCTATACGTCTCTTCCTCGCAATGAAATTATGAATAGTATTTGGTCCCAAGACCGATCCTGAGGAACTCCACTAGTTACCTCTCCCCAGTTGGACAGGCTATTATTTATGGAGACTCGTTGCACTCGGTTATTCAAAAAGTCAGAGATCCAATTAAGTACATAACCCATGATACCATATCCCCTCAGTTTCAGAATGAGTCGCTTGTGAGGTATGGTGCTCGAATGTTTCTGATAATCCAAATAAATTATATCAATCCCAAATCCTTCATCAATCATTTGTGTCCACTCTTCGATTGACTCTAGTAGATTCGTTTGACAGGATCGCTTCTTTACAAACCCATGTTGTGTACTGATATCAACTGTTTTCCTTCTAAGTGATTCATTGAACATTGTTTTTTACCTATTCGCTTCCAGTACTTTTCAAATCTGGCTTGTTAAACTGACTGGCCTGTAGGTTACCTGGGTTTGCTTTTTGTCCTATTCTTAAATTATAGGAGTTTATCATGGCTTTTCTTCCAGTCCAAGGGAACTTGGCCTCCTCAAGCGATTTCTTAAAAAAAAAAAAAAAAAAAACAAAAATAAGGTGCTAGCGAGTGGTAGGGCCAGTTGACCCGCAAGGACTTTCAAAACAATGGATTATCAGTCTGTCTGGTCCAGCAGCTTTGTTCCTCTTTTTAGTTGTTCCCTCTCTCAGCATCAGTGTCTGGTGACAGTGATGTTAATCTTATTCAAGGGCCATCATATTTCACTTCCTCAAAATAGTCAGTACGTGGTTCAGATCTTCATCACAAAAGACTGATTTAAATAATTATTGAGTTCTTCAGCATTCTCTTCTCGTTCTCTTAACTGTCCAGATTTCTTCTTCCCAATGGTCCCACTACTGCCTTCACATTCAATTGCTTCCTGATATACCTTTACAAATTTTTAGGCTCTGTCTTAATGCATCTTTACAAAGATTTTCTTCGATATGTTCTTTCTTGCTTTTTCGTATTTATTTATCTCTGTTGTCCTGTCCTTTGGTAAACATACTTGCTGTGTTCTTCTGCACCCTTTGTATTTATATATTCCTTCCATGCTCTATATTTCTTCTTTACTTGTTTTGTTAATGCTTCTTTCCACCATGGAGGTGTATTACATTTTCTTTTCTTATTCCTCATTTTAGGTACAAATATATCAATCTTTGAGAGTAACACATTCTTTATATATTCCCAAGCATCATTAACTCCTAATCCCTCAAGGACACTCCAGTCAACAACACAAAGTTCTTCTGCCATATCATCATACCTTCCTTTTCTGAAGTTTAATCTCTGTGGTGAAGGTACATTTTTAGCATCATTTAATTGCTCTTGTCCGTAGACGAGTTTCCAAGATAGCACAATATCAGTTGGGCAAACTACGGGGAGGCGATCAAAAAATGGATCGATCAAAAAATAGATCGTGACGTCACAAAATGGGGCGGAGCAATGCCGTTATAAGGAGATCCGATCTAAAAATTGATTTATTTTGCTGACATCCCTCACCTTCAAACCAATGATCACGTCTTAAAAATGCTCATTCACACGCTAATTTTGTTTTCAATTGAATTCGGCACGAATCACTCGATCATATATGCCTGTACCGGTGCAAAATCGATTGTTGAACTTTGCAGTGCCAAAGTCAAGATGCCAAAGTTCAACATCGATTTTGCCGGTACAGGCATATATGATCGAGTGATTCGTGCCCGTTCAATTGAAACACAAAATTAGCGCCCCGTGTGAATGAGCATTTTTTTAAGGCGTGATAATTTTTTTGGAAGTGAGGATGTCAGCAATAAATCAATTTTTAGATCGGATTCCTTATAAGGGCATTGCTCCGCCCATTTTGTGACGTCACGATCTATTTTTTGATCGATCCATTTTTTCAAGGCGATATATATAAGGTGAGGGCGTCTGAGCTCGGTCACGTGACGTGTATTTGTGGCGAAGGCACTTCCAGGTGTGGTAAAGGGTCCGTCGCGTTTTCGCCGCAACGGGAAGTCAATGGGAAATCTGAACATTTTT
>VOPJ01007019.1:0-11858 GCA_014673585.1 Semibalanus balanoides | reverse complement strand
CGTCGATGCAAATTCTTCGGGAGGAATACCAAGCGAGATTTGGTCGTTAACGCGCGAATCTCATATCGCTCACTCCGAATTAGCACGAGGTCATGTTGGTCGTTGAGAGTGCCAGGACAGGGCCGAGGTCAAGGTCGAACGAACGAGGAACGAGCGCATGCGATGGCAGTGGTGCTATGTGGATGCCCCGATTTGATAGCCTGTTCACTCAGTGGTTCACGGTACAGCGCCGCTCAGTTATGAAACTCAGACTGTGATCAATGGTCAGGAGCGCCGTAATATTTCATGCACATGCCAATTAATTGGACACAAATGGTGGCTACGCTATATAGTCATTGAGCTACATATTTCGTCATTGAGCTACATATTCCGTCATATTTAAACATATTGTTGTCAGCAGTTACTCTCATCATATATGTCAGCCAAAAAGATATTAAGATACTCATAAACAAGTTTAATATGTTTTGGATTTCGTTAGCTCGGTATTTAATTATAGCCGCTGAATATGAAACATGTATTGTCATTTCCGCAATAAGTTCTACCTGTTGCAATATTTTGGGTATAAGCAACGCCGTAGCCTTCATCTACATTTTGGTATGATTATTTCAAACTTAATTTAATGAATAACTGCTTAATTTTTTGGGACAGAACTGAAGCTTTGACTCTGGACAGTATAATTAATTAGGCTTATTAGGCAAACCAAAGTAATCGCGTCATATCAGTACCATCTTCCGGCTCAATTTATCGAAATCACGCGGCAAACTGACTTAGAGGATAATGTCATCTTACTCTCACCGCAATAGGACTTATTAATTGTCCTGTATAATACGACTGAATCGGTCATCTTCGCAGCATCGTACGCTGGCTGGCTTCTTCTGACAGAAATTACTGCAAAGAAGAAAAATGTCGAAAACACGTTCCACGATCACGTTGACTTTTGTCTTTCAAGCTGTGAGGAATATCACACAGACGACATCAGTGTACCAAAAAGCTTCAGAAGACTTCAGGCCCTGAGAGCTTCGAGAATAAGTTTCCTTCTGTGTGCTGTTTTTCACCGCATAACTTTACGGTTCCCGTAATTGTTTTCGTCATTTTTCGCTTCTGGTTAGCGCCGCCGCGCTGGTGGGCGGCTCAGCGCGGTTTTAAGCTGCCGGTCTTGTCCGCGACGCCGAGCACACCTGATCCGTCTTACGTCATGAATCACCACCGCACCGCTGCTGCACCGATCTTCAGCTTCGTCGAGCCCGCGTGGTCAGCCCGCCGCTAACAAGCTTGGGGAGGCCTTTGGGAACCAAGAGACTTATCATGGTGGCTCAACCCCAGCCCAAGCCCAGCCGAAACCCATTGACGACACCAAGCCAGACCCCAGGACCAGTACCCCATTTCAAATTTCATAATAGTTGATTACCCATGCCCAATTTGGGGCCCATTTCAGATAAGGCAGAATAATTATTTTTACAAAATTGGTAACCATATACCCTAGCATGTTGACTTCATACGTATTAAGGAGAAATTAATCTCAGCACTTAATCGAACACTTTTTGCGGTCAAAACATACTCATATTCGATCCAGACTATAGGATCAGACATGGGATTTTGAAAATTACTGCCCTTCATTCACTTACCACGGTTTATTTTGTTGTCATATAATGCCAAATTTCTTGTTTGTTAGGGTGTCCCAATATCAAAATTTTTTTAAAAAATATTTTACCTGGTTAATCATCTGGCTGTCAAGTAAAAATAACGCTTAGCGACATTATTCCAAAATTGTCATACCCATGCCCGCCCAGTACCCATGAAAAGTTAAAAAAATGCATACCCAACCCAGACAATCGGAAGAATTGAGTGGGCACCCATGGGTGCACCCAGCATAGAGATCTGATATACAGCACCCAGCCCATGATAGTCCCTGCTGGGAACGTCGCCGGCCGCCGACCGCCGGCGGTCTGATACCATCGCGGTCTCCCAGAGACTAAAGTCACCAGCTGACTTCGGAAAGACCCCGGGCATCAGCTGAGATAATCAAAGACAAGCAGAGAACATGCAAAACCGTCGAAAACCATCAGAGACCATCATATACCATCAACAAGGGTGCAACTTTATATCTCTTTGGGGGATCCGAGCCCCCCCAATGATTTCAAATTTTAACATTAGGCCTATGGCGTTGCATGGTAAGAATGGATTTAACAATCTATCAAGATAACATTAGCCCCCCCCCCCCGCACCGATTCTAAAAGTTCCCTAACCCCCTGACGATCAAAAGACCATCGAGAGCAGCAGATAACGTCAAAGGACCATAAGAGACCATGAACAACACACCACGGAACTGAGTGGAAGAAGCGTTGAGGGAACGTGACGAAAAGGTGTGGGGGTGGGGGGCAGGCGAGACGTGATCTCGTCTTGAGGGGAACCCAATCACCCTACGCGAGATTTCTATGCATATTTGAGCTGCTTTCGTCTTCGCAAATATGTTGCGCTTTTTAATTTGTAAAACCAAACTGAAATTGTTGATTTTAGAACACCAAAATGGAAAAAAAGTGAGGGGGCCATGGCCCCCGCGGCCCCCCGCGTTCCTACGCCTATGTTTGTGTCCGCTGGAGACCGTTGGTGACCACTAGAGGCTGCCGCGTACGCTGCAGGTCCATCCCTGGCGATTTTTCTCCACCTAGCGATAATTTGGCCGTAAGCCGGCTGACAAGATCGCTATCATCGGAGGACTGGCGAAAAAGTCGCCGCGGCAACATCGGTGCTCGGAGCGGGCGGCGACGCTGCAGCCGGCCGGCCGGCGGAGGCGGGCCGTGGGACCGATGCATATCGTGGCCGGTTCGTGACGGCGACACGGCAGAGTCGCTCGCCAACCCATCACGAGCGGCCAGCTTAAGTGCCGCGCGCCGGCAGAAAGAACGCCGGCGAGGGTTGTCGCGCCGGCCGGCCGACAGGTTTGAAGGAGAGTTTTATACGGCGCTGGGTGGCTTCTGGCGTGAGCGCTGCCACGGTGTGAGATAGGAACGGATGCCGGCGCGAGAGTGCGAGGGAGGGTTTGTTTTGCTCACATTATAAGAGAGCAATCATGTGCTAAGAGCAAAAGAAGGATTAAAGATCCACAAGATCCAACGACAAACGAATTTTCCAGGATCCCACGATTCATCTTCTTCTCCAGGATTCAAAATCCATAGGATCCAACGACAAAATAAATCTCCAGGATCCTAGACACACAGGATCCCACGAAAATGTTGCCCTGCAAAATCCAGGATCCTACAAGATCTTGATCTTACAGATCTTGGACCTAGGAATCCTGGATCCCGGATTTCTTATCTTGGCACATGTCTGATCACCACATGTAAATATTACACCATTGACATTGAGTGTGGGTGTTTTAAAGCATGCCCGAATGGCAAATGTATTCTTAATTCTATTATTCTTTTACACCAACAAAAAGTGAAATTTGTCTTTAGGGAACGTCCCCCACCCTTAACATTATATTTGAGCTGAGTAGCCATTTCCGTGCATGACATTTGAAATTATGTAATGGTAGTAAAGTTAAAGACAGGCCACCGAGGTACGAATCCCACAAAGAAAGTTGAGGTTTGGTTTTGGACACTCCAACAAAGAACCCTATAGTGTGATTAGCATCTAGGGGTTTCTAAATCGAGTGTCGTCATCTCCTTTTTACCCAATGTTTGTGAAAGGTCGACTTGTTTCTCAACATTTGCGGTTCCCTCACCGCCATACACTCAGTCATTACATATAGCAGCGTGGAAAGGTTCTTCTATTTCCCCCAAAAATCCCTTCATATGACGTCATCAGGCCCAAAATTATTAAAAGCGTATTTTTTATCGAAATAAAGCACTGTTTGTGGGGAAAACCAAATGTTATAATCGTGTTCCGGCAGCAATTACTATAATATTAGCACCAAACATGCGGCTACATTTGAGAACTTTTGAAAAGCTGGGACCCGTAGCCTTAACTAGAACCGCAAGAAGCCCACGACAAACTGATCTTCCAGGATCCAGGATCCACAGGATCTCACGATTTCTTCTTCTCCAGGATCCAAGATCCATAGGATCCCACGAAAAATAAATTTACATGATATCCACAGGATACCACGACAAAATAATCCTCCAAGATCCAGGATCCAACGAGATTCCAGATATTGGAGACTAGGGATCCTGGATCTTTTTTGGATCTTGGCACATGACTGTAAGAGAGCCTTTTAAAGTACTAGTGAACTAACTGAAACTATCTATCAACGTCAGTGCAACTGAAGCCAAATGAAAGAGGTTTTAGGGAAATATTCACCTTTTCGTACAAAAATGGAGTTGTTACTTGGAATCAACAGACAAGAACAAAATATATTGTAAATTGATCACATTTTGCATATAAACATTCCTACTAAAAAAGATATTCCAAGTGCAGTTGATACTTGATAGCATTACGCGCTTATAACGTTCGGTAGTCTAGTGGTGTAATATTTGGATGCGGCGCGAAGAATATTTGGAAATTTATCAAATCATGTCCGATCCAAAGTCCGATCCTACATATATGACAATGTTGACCAAAAAGTGTTCGATGAGTCCAAGAGTCCGAAATTAGTCCAATTGTTTTCCTTTACAAAACAGTAAGTGATTATTTGTAATTATGTAATGTCCACAATTACCACCACATTATCTTTAATTCAATTTTATATTTAAATTGGTACATCAATTATACCACCTTTGTTAGAAAATCAGAGGATCATCCAATTAACTGGCTGTAAAGTGTTAAGAACTAGAGGTGGCAAAACGTGGACCCGAGGAACCAGTCTCTAGACCCAGTCTGGACCCAGCTGGTCCCAGTCTGGGTCCCGCCAAATGATACCGGGTACAGACTGGGTCTAACTTATGTTCCTTGCTGGTTTTATGCAAGTAAGAACACTGATATACTCAGGTTTATTTGTGCTGCTGGCAAATCTGAACTGTATGTATCTGCAACTACAAGAGTTAAATTTGTATGCACTAACTGTAGAGTGCAGATTTGTCAATGCTAGTTGCGAGACAACATTTTGCTAAGGGATCCACTGGGTCTAAACTTGCCTTGCATCGGGTATAACTGGGCCCATTTTCAGCTTTTGAGACCGTGTCGGGTCTAGGACCTGGGTCACAAAAATATCAACTTTTGCCACCTCTATTGAGAACTGTAAGATAGGAAAATGCGTGAATTGTGAATTGTGATCTATGAGCCTTGACCGAACATTGTCCAAAATGTATGTGGCTGACCGACCGAAGTTCATATCGGAGTTGGACTTTTTCGGACGTCCAAAAATGTGGACTCCGATTTATATCATTAGTCGGTACTTACAAGTAGGTACTTGGTAACAAATTCACTGTAAGAGCGAAAATTAGCCTGCCTACGCATTGTTGTTTATCAAGAAGGCATATAATATGTTTCATGCACTCTATCTGTTGCGAATAGCTGCCAAACTTCTATAACAATCAACAAGCATTTTACAAAATACATTTAAATCGGCAGTTTAGCTTGGCCCCCGACGACGACCAGACTGAAGTGCTCTCGATTTATGTTTTTGAAAATGAATTATATGTTTTTCCAATCAATTTCCAACAAACAGGTATTTAATACATTACAATGCACACATTAAACATTTATCTGAACCATTTATCCATAATCGATCAAAAAACGTTTTAGAAGACCGTGATGCATTCGGCAGATTAATTTGGCCCCGGACGGCGATGTATTTAGTGCATGCGATTTTTTGCATTGACCAATCAGGGACGTTGTCACGCTTCTTGGCGCACTTACTTCATTTCTGGTCATATGACTTGTTTAAAAATCAACATTTGAACCAGAGACAGTGATGGATCATACTATTCGTTACCATATGTTACTTCATATTAAAAAAGGGCAACACATAAATAGTTGTTATTTCTCTTTAAAATTGAGACACGATCAACTTGATTGATACCATATATGTGTCACATAAAAATACAAATAAATAAATGTAAATGTGAATGTTTTCCTTTAGGAAGTTAATGTTTCTAGCTTTGAGGAATATTTGAATAAAAGACGTTTTATAATCACCTGAGATTCATTTGCAGAACACCCACAGTCACTTGGGAACAGTCACTAGTCATTTAAAGTAACAAGAGTTCGAACGTTAGCTGGACTTCAAACCAACATAACGTGCCCAAATAACTATTGGGCGTCCTATAGTATTGGGACCCTCGAAATCTGAATTGAAGTCGACTGGTATTTTAAGCAATCACTAACACTATGGAGCCTTAAAAATCACTAGCATAAAATTACTAGCATTAGATGAACTGTTTGACAGCATAATGCAATAATTAGCTGATGGGTGCCGCGATAAACTGATAATCAAATAGGCCATCTTAAAGAATAAAGAAAAGCATTGCCTTGCAAACTAAGATGACGATTTACTGGTTAAGAACTAACTGAAGAACTAACTGAAGAACTAGCTGAAGAACTAACTGAAAAAGCACAGAAAAGCCAGTACTCTGGAAGTGTTCAAACATATGTTTGTTTGATTTATTGATTTATTGATCGAGGTGGATTCCATCTTCTAGGACACATTTAACTTCTATCAAGTGGGAAAGTTTCTAAGTTCTATGTAAGGGTAAAAAATTGAACAAGAGCGTTGTTCACATCGGAAAATAGAAACTTGCCCGACATTCCCATATAACAAGCTTTTGGTGCGACTCGTTGCAGGGTTTCAGACACGCACACACAACTTTCACGCCACTAGATGAGGCTGGAGAAAAGAACGCATGTGCAGAAACCCGCTAGAAATACGGTCATGTGAGCGGGGCTGTGTGTGCAATGAGTATTTTCCATTTCAGCTAGTTTCGTGGGAAATACAGCACGACCTTTGCCGCATATTCCGTGTGTTAACATTCTGAGCACTATATTGTGAAGTCGCGCCGGTTCGGTGAAATCCACTCCAACTAGTCTGATTTATATTGCTATATAACTTACATTTATTTAACATATGATATGCTTATAGAAAATGTTGTAACACTTTTAGTATTTGGCATACAAGACGCACACATATTATACACAGGTCTTAGAGATACAGACCGCAGCACCACATAACCTATCATCCCTCTCAAACCGTAGCCGGACGCTTATGTCACTGCCTTTCAGCCCTGCACAGCTCAATGGAACAGCGCTTCGGCCAACAACCAGCCCGAGACGCCGTCTCAATAACCGTCTCCCTGAACTGTGTCAACAGCGTGGCATCACTCCAGCAGCAGACATGACGTGACACTCCGCACTTTGGACGTCGCAAAGCAGCCCACCCAGTATGGTCCGCAGTACAATTGAGGCATGACCGCAACGGCCAACAGCTAGCATAACGCGACCTAACCGTGAGGGAGGCGTCCACTTAAAAGATGAGCTGCTTGCAAAGCGCATGATCAGTTCAGAATTCGGCTTAGGGCAGCTAACACTTTGGGTGAAATGCCGGGGAGAATGTTTTTGTCGGAGAATGTAGCTTTAGCCAGGTAAACCTCAGCTGATGCTGTAGACTGTGACGCACGCCGTAGGGTTTCAGACATAAATGCAGAGGCAGATCCAGGATTCGGTCAAGGGGGCTGCCACGCAGCAGTAACTGGGACCCTCAGATTCTGGTGGAGCCTTCCGACCTCAGTTTGCTCTCCCCCAAGTAGGCCTCCAAAAGTCAGAACGTAAATGTTATCATAGGCCTCTTAGGACCAAATCGACACCTATAGTCACTTGGCTGTGAACCCTTATGAGGCTCAAGGGAGGCTGCTGTGTCCATGGCGTCCCGTGGCCCCTCCTGCTGGATCCGTCACTGCCTTAATGCAGCTTCACTGCCGCTGCTGACTGCTGTGCCAGCGTCTGACATTCAGCTTATTCAGCTCTAAGTGCAATACATATATTAAGTATATCAAAACTGACAGACTGCAATTCCGAACCGAGCATCAAGTAAATGGTGAGATTTCTCAATGTCCCTGAACTTTAAAGGTATGGCATGCCAGAGTTGCTAAGATTGTTTATTTATAAGCATGGTTTTGTAAGCATTTACCGGAAGGAGAGCAATGCAACTTCCACTTTAAATTAAGATCGTAGGTAGGTAATGCATGAAGTCATTCTGTAAGCACTTCAGAAATGCTTGTTCTGGGTGACGAGATTCAGTAGGTATTTAGATCACAGAGCCACTATTCCCATGCCACCGTACTGGCACGACAGGATGCATTAGCACAGCAATATTTTTGGAACACTACCAGGGGCGTAGGAACTCATTTGAAGTTGGGTGGGGGGAGGGAGTGCAAAAGGCATTTTGAAGTCGATTTTTACAATGCAACGTCCATAGGCGTAATGTTAAAATCCGTAAGTGTTGGGAGGCGTAATGTTAAAATCCGTAAATGTTGGGGGCGGTTGCCCCCCTGCCCCCCGGCTCCTACGCCTATGAACACCTGCCATTCATGATAATGTGTATGTGACACCTACTGAAATGTCTGCAATATCAGCTGCTGCTGTATATTTGAAGCGAGTGAGAGGAAGGCATTATTTTTATATATGAATTCATATTTTGAAACTTATTTTAAGCTAAAATATTCTTAGGTAAAAATATGGTTTCCTTTCACTCGTTTTACATTAGTTGTCGCATGACTATTCTTAATTTCTTTACCTGCTGTATATTGACGGCTCCTGTATTGGAAGGGGGTGACAGGCGCGTCCTTATTATATTTTTGGACTCGGTCGACCTCGTATTTGGATTCGGTCGTACATTAGTCGCCAAGTCATTTTCAGTCAGTCCCTTCGCCAGCTAATTCCTCTGGACATACTAATTATCTAAGCCAAAAACCCTCCCCCAGTCCCTGCTCCTTTGCCGCTTCCCTTCCAACCGTTGTCCTCACTCCCCTCACCCCAACCGCACCGTCCCTCCTCGTGCCAACCCCGTGCCACTCCCACCGTCACGCTCCAGTCCCACCACCCAAATCCGACCTTCCTGCCCCCTCCCAGTCCCTGCACTTTCCTCCCGTGCCACTGCAGCCCTCCCCACCCCAGGTCCAGGATGTGTCACCCCACCAAACCGGAACGTGCCAGCGCGGCGGCAGCGGGCGTGAGGCCTCGCCGCTGCCGCTCCGCTGCCGCTGCAGCAGCGGCCAGTCTGGAATTCCGCCGCGGCCGCCGCGCGCCGCACCTGTGACCGTTCCCACGGCCCGGCCGCTGACGTCAGCGGCGGCGGCGGTGGCGGCGGCGGCGGTGGCGCGGGCCGGGCGGCATCCGGCTCACCCCGGGCGGCGGCGGCGGCGGCGACCCGCTGACCCGGCCGGCCGCCGCGCACGTTCTCGGCTTCCCATTGGCTGCCGCGGGCGTGGCGGCGGAGGCGGCGGCATCTGAACGGCAGGAGGGCCCGCGGCGGTGCTGCCGAGCCGGGCGGGCGGAGGCGGTGGCGGCGGTGGCACGGGCGAGCGGAGAGAGAGAGAGGGGGACAGCGCAGGGTGGTTGGTGGGATAGGAGAGGGATGGCTCGGACCAGGTTCGGATCAAGGACGGACACACGGGTCGGACTAGTCAGACAGGTCAGACGGGTCTGCGCGGGACACGGATTGGTAAAAGGGACGATGCAATAGTAAGGTGGATACTGGATATATAGAATGGTACATCTCAAAGGCCATTCTATTGATTTGTGTTTGCTTTCGATAGAGTGCTTCATTTGTCCAATGCTCTTACTGCATTGGACAAATGAAGCACAAGGATGATATTCTTCACGTTCGCCCTCATAGGAATATTTTAACCTTTTTTATATAACGATGGAAGCTCTCACACATTGAGAAACAGACAAAAAATTACGTCTTTATAGAAACAAAACTTAAAGCGAAACTTATTTATCCGAACAAAACTTGTGTCATCTCGTATTTCCTTTAACAAAGCACTCACAGCACGAGGGTTCACACATCGCGCAGTTGTGTTAGGTTTATAACAACGTAGGAAATTAGAGCCGATCAGGATCCCAGCACAATAAGGCGACACATTTTCTACATTTGAGCCGAAAGAAAATACCTTCATTGGGCTTTCGTGGCCATGCCATTTGACAAGTTACAATATAAGCATATATATTTCATAGACCATGATTCATTCACCAACTGATAACCTTATTTGTCATAACGGTACCATTTCGGTAGATAAATTGTCCCAAAAGTCTGCGACATTATCCAGTAAATATCATTTATATCTAATATGACTTTTTTGGCCTTCCTGATGAGGCTTATGAAGCACGTGACGAGATTCAGGAACATTCTGATTCTCGCGTGCTATGAGGCCACCATTTTACTTGTAAGTAGAGGTGCAGTGTTCCCTAAAAAATCGCATACCAGCAAACACCAAACCACAACAACAAAAGTGTCAAAATATGCATGTTAGCTTATAGTAGTATACAGGGGCGTCATGGATTTTTGTCAGGGGAGGGCAAGTCAAAAATTAAAGGGCCTCCATTTGAGAGGGGGCCTCCATTTGAGAAGGGGTCTTTTACCTCCATATGTAGGTCTTTTTTCACCTCTCCTATGGCTTACAGGGGCCGCCGCTTTTGAACTTCAGAGTTTTCTCTGACCTCCATAGGACCCTCTCTGGTCTTCAGGGGCCCTTCTGCCCTTCAAAGGACCCCTCTGGCCTCCAGGGCCCACCTCTAGCCTACATAGGTCCTCCTCTGACCTTCCCTCTGGCTTCTAGATGGCCTCCTCTATAGCCTTCAGAGGACCTGCATTTGCATATAACCCCTCAGGCTTCCATGGGCCCCTGTGACCTCTGCGATGGGGCCTGCGAGATGGGATCTGTTTGAAGCATGGAGGGGCTACCTCAGCGGGTGTCATTCCTATCTCCGTAACGTGTCCACAAAATTGTATGACGTTACCCTTGTAGTCAATTCTGGCGCATGTCGTTTGCGGTCAGTTTAAACAGTTTTTCGCAAATAACTTTTTAACAAATGAAGATACAACAAATGTATTGATGTCATCGTCTTTGCCTTCTCAGGACGCGTCGATTAATACCAATTTCACGTGGTTTCGGTCAAATTCAAAAGTTTGAAAGTTTTACAACCGGCACGGCGCGAGGGTATGGGTCCTGGAGCAGATTTTACACAGCTTTGAACTTTGGTGATCTCTAGTGTGTCCTCAATATTGACCTGAGCCTAAAATGATCAACATAATTTCTTATTCGCCTTTCTATTCGCTTGTTTTCAGCTTTCCTATGCTGTCCTTTTAATTTGGTATGTAACTTTTCTAACTTTTCGAGCTAGAGAGAAATTATTTCTCTCAAAATAGCACTAGCTACAATAGCGGAAGAAGGCCGATGGATAACGTGACGTCACGCTCTGACGTCATGATCACGTAAAATCCCCGGATGACTCTACCTCCTATATATGGCCTTGGGCTACCTTAAATGACAGGGGGAAACATAGGTATGTTTGCCACCCTGCCCGACGACAGAGGGGAGAGACTGACCCTCAGCCGGTGGCGCCGCCCCTGGCCCAGTATACATAAGTACAACATGCACCTAAAAAATGACGGCATATGGACATGGCGGGATGATAATGTTGCACCATTATCACTTAGCACTTAGCAGCACCATGACTAGTTGGTCGTCGCCGAGTAGTACACTTTCTCAATACATTTTCCTCTGGTGCTTGCAAAGCGCCAGGCGAAATTACCGTGCAAGCTTGACACCTTTACTGCATGGATGGTTGGCAGTTCTGCATGGCACGGGTAGGGCTGCCGAGGCCCGAGGAGCTACGACCTGACGTTAGTCTGGTGTTGGCCAAGGACGCAGGAACCGGGGGGGGGGGCAGAGGGGGCAGCGCCCCCTCTTTTTTCGCGGGGGGGC
>VOPJ01007018.1:0-11859 GCA_014673585.1 Semibalanus balanoides | reverse complement strand
GTTGCAATTTATGCACATGTTTAACGCAAATCAGAGCACTATGCCATTTTATCGCAGAAATATGTCAGTTATAAAACGCGCACTTAAATTAAACTTGTTTTCCACTTTATATTTGTTTATTTATGTTGAAATAGTCACATATTTTGAAAACATTTACATTAATGCTCCAGGTAATTGATGATACAAATGTCTACATTAATATCAATGCAAGCAGGGTCCGCATTCATTAATTGAAATCTGATTCGAAATCAATTGTATGGTAATTGTCTGACTTAGGTGGCACAATCAATGCAATGTATCAACTTCGTGGTCGTGGTCTTGGACTTCGCTCTAATTATTCCTTAATTATACATTGCTCCTTCTGGTGTAGCATGTTAGGTACTGCTGATGGCATATTGTCGATTATATTTGTAGCGCAGTGAACATTATACACTGCCAACCACGAGTGTTTTGGATGAGTTGTAAGGAGGTGCTTTAAACGTCAGGAGCTATGGAAATACATTATAGTTTTATGCATGAGTGGCATTAATGATTCAGTTTATGAACGAGCCGAAGGCGAGTTCATAAACTGATCTTTAATGGCCACGAGTCATAAACCGATTTAGTGCATGGCCGACTGACTGTTTAGAGGACAAGTACATATTTTTCAAGAGTTCAATCAATGCAGGGTCATTTACTTGAGGCTTATCAGTGTATTATCACTTTTGGGAGTGTATTAACACTCCAGTTAATACATGGCTACAGTTAAGCACATGGTCAATGGGAAAACAGTCTTCGGCCATGCACTAAATGCACTTTATACTTTGCAGTTGTGAACGACAGGACCTCTCGTGGCGCAATGCTGGGAACGCTCTTTCTTATGACAAAGACCGCTTGCTCAAATAGTGTTTGGGATAGTTAAAAATGTTTTATGTGTTTTGTGAGTCTTAGGTAAGATCGATCAGTGTGTCAATTTTAGACACCGCAGGTACTGTAACAGAAACCTGTGCTGTGGAGTGTTATGGGGCGACAAACTATGCAGCCAACCAATTAAATGTCACATCTGACGCAAAAGTTGTTAAGGCCTTGGAATGTCAATAGACCGCTATTTGAGCAGCTTCGTACAAGTCGGTCTATTATGTATCTTTCCTTTTTAGTGTTTTAAAAACTCATCTAATTTCCTTTCTGTGTAACATGTCACATGAAGGACAGATTTTAAGGAAACATTTGATACCCTACTAGGTAGGTACCATTGTTTCTCTTGCATCAATCCCTTCATGTTACACAGAAGTGAAATTGATGAGTTTTAGAAACTAAAAGAGGGAGATACATAATAAGACCGGCTGTCATTAATTAATAGTCGTTTTTCACAATGATTAATTTGCAGAAACTTTTTGAATATTTGCAAATGTTTAAAATGTTTCGATGATTCATACCTTAACCACACAACTTTGAATGACGTTTCTACTTAATAATTTTCCAATATGTTGGTAAGAATATATAATTTCGACAAATTGCACCGTTTCGTGGTAATAAGCAAATTGAGTATTGATAGGACAGTTGATATTTTAGATCTCAGCCGACTGAAACATTTCAAACATTTTAGAGGGATTCAGAAAGATTATGTGACGTGTCTGGCACTAATACCATGGCAGAACGTGGTATCCCCTTCTCAACCCAGGGATGCATATGTTACAGTACGTATAAGAAATCAGTGTAGATGCAAACAAACTAGTGTTGATGCAAACGTACCTGGTGGGTCAAGTGTAGCATGCCCCATACGTACTAGTACAGATTGTAAACGTCCTAAGGACGGACTCACATCTGTACTGACCAGTCAGTATAGTGCATACATACTAGGGCTGTTCAGACGTATGTGGCATCAAATTACTTAGTACAGTCCCTTGCAAACTACTAAATTGCATAACTAGGAAAATATCTCTGAAATGAATATAAATTTCCTGTATGTACGAAACATTTTTTTTTATAGAAATCAGAACAAATTGAATCACATGTTATTTATTTTTGCAGTTCAGGCTGTGATGGCATTGGCTTGAGCAGGTAAGACACCCGTTCTTTACACACTTGCCAGCGTTTGTCAGGCCTTAGAACAGGTGCCACTTAAAAACAACATGCCACCGGACTGAAGCCCTTGCCGCCTCCCTTCAGTGACATCTCATCAGGGGAACCCTCAACTTGACCTGTGATTAGCTTGAACAATGCAAACGGTCGATTCTGATTCCGGGAAATGCCTGAGCGGCCCTCTAAACCGGTCCGTGCGTTTAGATGGCCTTGTATGAGCCGACATTTCACATGTCAAACGAAAAAAGGACAAAGTGTTGTTATGTCACTACTTGTGGGTTTATTCAATAGCCGTATGATTTACGATGGATTATTTTGCGCGAAATGATTTTAAAACATTTTAAAAAATGTTTTTAAATGTTTTTTAGAAGTAGCCGTGTTTCACGATAGACTTAATTGCGATAAAAAAGTGTTTTAACACTTGCGCCTACTGGACCGTTAGGGTGAGGGTCAAAACATTTTCGCAAATTAGTCCATCGTGGAAACCAGCTACTAATAAAAAAAACATTTTTTAAATGTTTAAAAACATTTCGCGCAAAAATAATATATCGTTTGAAAACGGCTAATATGTAATTTTTACTGTGGGGTGGATCCAACTTCTTATTGAGGAGGGGATTTTTGTCGAACGGATTGAAAGGCGCCGTTCGTGTTTTTTCGTGAATCGAACTAAAATGTGCGTAATGTATTTTTTATCGGAGCCGTGTTCACGATTGGATGCTTTATGCGGTTTACGGTTAAACCATAAACGTATGTTTTAGTAGTAGTGACTGACCAATCAGATCGGGTGAGCCCGATGCTGAAGTCTGGTCAGTCACTAACTTAAGCCATGATTTATGGTTAGTAAAACCGCAATGCCACATGCATCGTGATCACGCTCGAAAATCAAACTGGAGGCAGGCGGAGGGAGGAGCTTAATGACGTGGTATTAATTTAGCAGCGGAGTAGTGACGCTATTGAAGAAATGTTGTTGTAAGAACAAAATGTGTTAAAACGGTCCTTGGGTAGCATATATCCTTGAACTTGAACGTATTCACCTTTGATGCCACGGGTTGAACACAGCGGGGGGACAGCCTACAATTTCATCTGGGTTCCCTGCCATGCTTTTCAAATACAATTTATCCTAGTTACCCAGCACGAAACAAAACTGTTAAAAGCTTGCCCCCTACCGCCATTTGTGAAACTATGGCTGCAACGCCTACTTGATTGTCGATTAACGACACGCTGCCGTTGAAAATAAAACATGTCTTTCAAAAAGGTTGCGGGCTTTATGACTATCAGAGAATGTAATGTAAAAGGTTAGATATCGAAATAATGACGTCTATTTGACACCAACAACTGAATTGCAGCAGGGCTTATAAAGGCGTATAAAACTTGGACGTCAATCATTTTCGAAATGAAGGTAAGGAATGAGTACGAGTAAAGGCGAATTTTTCTGTATGTCCTTAGGTACTCGAATGATGGGAAAACTGTGAAATGTGAAAGACTGTGAAAGACTACGCGGCTGGAAATGTCCGTAGTAATGACGAAGTATCCTGCATCATTGAGTACCAAGGACATATGGAAAATTAGTATTTTACTCGTACTTATTCCTTAACCTACATCGAAATTGATTGATTGTCTAAGTTTTATACCCCTTTATATAAGCCTGCTGATATTTTAATTATTTTTTGTCATAGACGTAATTTTTCGTATCCCCTTTACTCCCTGATAAGCAGTAAACTCCGCAACCGTTTGAAAAGCATGTTTATTCTCAACGGCTGGCGTGTCGTTAATCAAGTAGAGGTTTGCACCATAGCTCACAAATGCCGCGGTTGGGGCAGCTATCAACAGCTATGTTTCCGTGCTAGGTTACTAGGACAAAACGTATAATAAACAACTGCGCAGGGACTACACGACATTGGTAGGCCAATCCCCCGCGTTCGACCAAGCCCGTGGCATCAAAGGTGAATCAATTCAAAAAGTATTAAATGAATATAGGCTACCCGCAGTGACCTGTAACAACGATTTGTTCTTACAAACGACAATCTCTCCATACGACGCACTACCCCGCTTGCTAATGAACCATACCACGTTCGATTAACGCTCCTCCTCGTCCTGCTCAGTCAGATAAAAAACGCACCACATCTTCGAGCCACCCGAAAAAACAAACCAGCGCAATTCCCAGTCCCGGTCCGGACAAAACTCCCCTCCCTTCAACCAAGAAAGCTGGATCCACCATCAAACACAAAAAATCATATTAGCCGTTTTCACGATGGAATATTTTTGCGCGAACATGTGTAAAACTTTTTGACAATGTTTAAAATGTTTTAGTATTAGCCGATTTCACGATGGACTTAATTTGCGAAAAAATGGTTTTAAACCCTTGCCCATACTGGTGCCGTGGGGCGAGTTTTTTTTCCGGCAAAAAGAAATTCATCGTCCGAAAACGGCTACTACCTAAACATTTTACAACATTTTAAAATGTTTTAAAACATTTCGCGCAAAAAAATCATCGTGTAAACGGCTATTGATTAACAAACACAAGTAATGACATAACAAGCACATTACTTTTTTTCGTTTGAAATGTGGATGGCGACTCATACAAGCTGCGGGGTGTGACGCGCGGACGTTTAAAGGGCCGCTACTCCCGGAATCAGATCGACCCTTGCATGTCAAGGCACATCACAGTCGAAGGAGTCCCTGATGAGATGTCACTGAGGGAGGTGGCAAGGTCAAGTCCGGTGGCAAAGGGCAATTTTTAAAGTTGTACCCGTTCTAAGCCTGCAGCCAAAACGCTGCAAGTGTGTACAAGAACGGGCTCTCCTGCTCAAGCAAATGCCATCACAGCCTGAGCTGCAAAAATAAGTGACATTTGATCAATTTGTCTTATTTCTATAATGAATGTTTGTACATACCAAGCATTCAGAGATATTTCCTATTTTGACATTTCAGTACGCTTGCAACTGTACTAGTATTGATGCATACGTACTGGACAGATGCAATCCGTTCCGTAGGGACGTTTACAAACTGTTACTTATACGTATGCATCTACACTGACCCACCAGAACGTTTGCATCAACACTAGTTTGTTTGCATTTACACTGATTTCTTATACGTACTGTAACACATACATCACGTATATCCGACTTGCCTGGACATCTTCGGTCTTCCCGTGACGAACTCAGCGCGTTCGTCACCACCGTATTCAACACGGCGATGGCCGACGCCATCGCAGCCATGACGTTGCCAGGGGTAGTATGAAGCTGAACACATGGACTCCAGACGTATTTTTTAACAGTCCTCTTTTGCTTCTTAGACTTGTTTTGACCTCAATACATGGTTTCATAGCTATTTAGCAATGACTATATTGCCTAAATCCATATTTTTTATAGTCAAATATAAAACAAAGCTAAAGGTCGTGAATGTCAGTGCGCATAAAATGGCTCAAACAGACGTATTACACATACACTAGCTTATAAATTGTTCTGGCATTGTCCCAGAGTTCAATCATTCATCAATTCCATTAAACAGATATAGCGAGAGAATATCAAATCAACTTGAATGTGGATCCCAAAACTTGGTTCTTTCAAACCAAGACTTCCAGGGGTCCAATATATAATCCTATATATAATCCCTCCATTAGCCACTTGGTCAGTTTACGCGGAGGCACGGTGTTAAAGAACCAACAGGGGTAGCTATGTCGCTGCGACCCCATTGGCCGAGTTGTCTAATGAACGGCGGCGGTACTGGTACTTGTCCTCACTAAGAGCTCGGCGGCCCTGTGTTAAGGATAAGGTCGGGCGGTGCAACCGAGCTGAGACATAGTTGTGTTAATAAACTATATTTGGAAGAGAACTACCTGGGGTGGTAGCCGGCAAATGGCCTACCACCCACAATGTTCCAAATTGAATTGAGAATTACATTCTAGGCAAAAATCATTTTTTTCTCGTGCAAAAAAAATTCCCCTAGAATCCATTCTGCGGCGTGGACGCATAAAGTTCCCCCAAAATGCTAGGAAAACATGGGCTGGTGGTAGTCATGATTACTCTACGACTAGTAGTTCGCTCAATATTTGTAAGAATGTCAGCCTGGGGTGCCGCCCGCCTATCCTTTAACACAGGGCCGATGCTCTTGTGATCATCAACATGGCCGCCGTCATTAGCAAGTATTTTATCCGGCCAATGCGCCCTTCCACTCTATAGATGTTAGGATCGCACAATTGCATAATAGAGCAACAAGGCTTATGATATGTAGCGTAGAGACGAGGCGCGCTGCCACCTCCCTGCACCATTCTCTCAGATGTTACGCCCGTTTGTGTGCTTTAATATAAAGTATGCTGCCGACACGATTATGAATTTTGTTTTCTCACAAACAGTTGCTCAGTTTCATAAAACAAGTTTTAATATTTGGGCTGAGACGTCATATTGAGGAATTTTTGAAATAGAGAAAACCTTCACGTCTGCTATATGTATTGCCTAGTTATGGCTAATGGTATGACCAACAGGTAAAACAATGTGCGACTATAAATCAAACGTTTAGGTAAAGAGAACGACGACATCGGCTAAATCACTGGACCCCGATTTTTTGCAGATGTCTAACCTAACTTAAAATTTATTGTGATTTCGACCTCGTGGTTGTTTTTAAATTTAAGCTATACATAGATTTCATCCCAAGCACGGAAAATAGCTAGTCTCAACTCAAAATAATGTTAGGTGGCAGTGTTCCTTTAAAGAATCAAATTGAAAATAGGAAGCCGAAACACAATATAATGCAGCAAACAGCAATTAGCAAACAAACAGGATATGTTTGCAAAGAAGTGGGGTCTTTCAAACATACGCACATACAGGCGGACTGACAAACAGCATTCAAACGTTATCCAAAGGCCCGAGCACGGGTTGCGATGCAGTGTGACCACGAGCGGGCTCACCATCCGGAGCACGCACACATACCACTCAGACTACACACTATGCGCGTACACAACCTTGGGTCGATCATGGCGTCCTGTCCCTGCGATGCACTCCTAAGGTGCGGCGGAGCGTATCGGTCGTGATGACGGTCGGCTGGTTTTCGTGTGACCTGGACCGGGTCTCGCCGCGACCGGTCGTTGCTGCTCAGCGGGGGCGGTGGGAACCGGCCGCCGCCGCCGCCGCCGCCGCGCAGCCGCCGTCCAGGTTCGTCCTGCGGCTGTCGTGCGCCGCCGGTGCCCGGTGTGGTAAGGAGACAGCGTAGTGTATATGTGCGTGATGCAGTGTGTTCAATCGATGATGAATGATTGCGTACGAGCGATTAAGTGTGCTCAGAAGTTGATAGCGTGAAGCATTATATACTGTCGAGTGTGTAGGTAGATCACCGGTGGTAGCTCGCAAAATATTGTAGACTTGGCACGGTAGTAATAAAGGGAGATTTACCTAACTTTATATACGATTACAGGCACAATTCATATTTTGGCTGTTATCACGCACATAGATTTTTTTATTAGGAGATTGTTTAGAATATTCGCGCCAATATCACTGAAGAACGCCACAATGTGTTGCCGATAATCTCCGATTTGTTATATATTGTGTAATGTAATATTCACGTGTTGCAACTCTGAAACACTACATAATGTATCTGAAATAGCCTGGAGTTTAATAAGTGGCTTTTAAGTCTAACATCTTTAGACTGAATACAAGCTGTGATTTTGATGTCGATTTTTCTATATTGACTTTTTCACAAATTGAAATCTATTGAACGCTTTGCAGGTGAGAAAACGGCATCCAATTTTGTTAAAGCTGTACGTGGCCTCATTGCATGTGCAAAATAAGTTGATGAGCATGTCTCGTCATCGATAAAATACAACTTTATTTTTAAACACCCTATAGTGATGCCGCTTCTCAACCGCATTATTAGCACCACAGAACCCTGGTGCGTCTACTAACTAAAACCAAAATGAAGCAATGAGTTTGAATGTGTCTTGAGTCTCTTTTGATTGCTTTCACCGATCTGCTGTATGAATAACGAAGCAAGGTTGAAACACAGAGCATAACTGTAACCGTTGCCGAAATACAGCCGACGACTTTAATCGTTTATCGCGAGTGATGGTCATTGTCTGCATGTCTGTCTGTCTGCATGAGACAGCATGACATGATGCGATGGCAGCTGCATTGGATTGTTCGCTCATTTATTATTCGTTCTTCGCTTATGATCAGATTCGCAACTTCGAAGTATGTCATCCTGCAGAGTTTCAATTTCCCAGTGATCGTAAGTTGGATGTCGTGCCTTCAGTACATACATCATCTTCAGGTACTAGGTTATAACTGTTTATACGTGATGAAGCACCGGGCAGAGTGGGTGAAAGGACTGGGGCCGAGGAATTCCTTGCCTACTATGCTGGATTTGCGTGGCATTAAAGTAATCTCATCTAATGTACTCGATTAAATATAAATGCGTCGCTTTTCACCCTGTACACAAATGGAAATATTACCGTGCTGGACTGCTTACATCAATTCGTACTGCTGTGCCGGTCTTGGCTGTGTGTCAGTTTTATCGATGAATTGAATTTGACTCGGTCACAATGTGCTGCGTGCCACAGAAGATAGACCGAAATGTAAGATTTCCTCCGTCCGGCCCACTGAGTCCTGGCCTTTTCCCGCGAAATAGGCATACGGTGACGATAACTGAATCCGGTGACGTTGTTGAAGTGTGTTTTGTTTATTTTGAATATAAAACATGATTGGAGACTGGAGCTCAAAATAAGGTGCTTGAAATCCGAGGGAAACTCTAATTGAGGATAGGTTATAGGTTTCAGCGGAGCAATGGGGCCCTACAACCCATTTTCGTGAACGTCACCCCTGTCTCCATTCCATTTCTATAAGCACATATCGAGAAACAACGCACTGCGTACAGTTGCTTGAAAAAGAGCCAGTGATGTGATGAGGTGACCTGACCAAGGCAACTCATATAGGTACATATATTTATCCGGTCCACTATATGAGGCCTTTGTGGAGGCTGGAGAGGTTCACATTGCCCGGTATTCCACTGCACCACCNTCCACTATATGAGGCCTTTGTGGAGGCTGGAGAGGTTCACATTGCCCGGTATTCCACTGCACCACCGAGCCTGGTCCACTATATGAGGCCTTTGTGGAGGCTGGAGAGGTTCACATTGCCCGGTATTCCACTGCACCACCGAGCCTGGTCCACTATATGAGGCCTTTGTGGAGGCTGGAGAGGTTCACATTGCCCGGTATTCCACTGCACCACCGAGCCTGGTCCACTATATGAGGCCTTTGTGGAGGCTGGAGAGGTTCACATTGCCCGGTATTCCACTGCACCACCGAGCTTTTCATTTGTTTTTCCTCTTTTCCCAGGAACCTCACCGGGACACTAAATGGGGGTGACTCTCGATTTGAGTTGAACACACAGTCGGTGCCGTCTCCGCACCGAAGTCTTTAGTATTTCATCAATTAAGTTTAACCCTTGTTTGAGGGTTAAGTTTAACCCTTTTAAGTTTAACCCTTTTAACCCTTGTTAGGGGGTATTTTTAGGACATGACTTAGCGTTTGTGGTCAGCCAGTGCTCCCAGTAGCTTTGAGCTCGCATGTTTGCCCCCTGCCGAGGGGAAGGATGACTTTGCAAGTCGTGCGGTTATCTTCGTAAGCTTTGAAATTATTTTAAGATGTGACGTTTCCGTTTCTTTGGAACTGTTAAAATTGGAATGCCGATGCAGATTAAAGGTACACACTGCCGAAATATAAAGCATCTTGGTAAAACCATGTTTACTTCCATCATATGGAAATACCCACTTGCATGGGTGACAAACATTATCTGGAACCATTTGTTCTGGATGAGGAAGCAGACCGATAACAGTTGTCATTGTCGGTTCTCTCTTAAACAAGGTGAAATGTTTGTATGGATCTATGTTAGTTCATGTCACTTTTGTGTGTTGAGTCCCTCCGACATATATTACATGACAAATATACATTTTTTCATTGTTTCAAGAAACTCCCCAGTCTCATAATAATTTGTCTCAAACGGCTGCTGACAGCTAGAGCATGAGGTTGCGATGCGATTTTGTGTTGTCTTTTGACCGGATGTTGCAATGCTGACGTGACAAAAGGCTGGTAGAAGAGCGTATTATCGCTGCAGAACCACCGTTCGCTTGCCATGACCACAGAAATAATTGGTTTTATAGGTTTATCTGACGTTCTTACTTGTAGTTGCATTGCTACGTGACTGGTGTACATCGCTTTTGCAGTGGTGAGCTCTGTCATGGGAAATGTGGGAACAAATACATGGGGCATTCCTTTATAAATAGCTTGTACTAAAAATTGTCGTCATTTCTTCCTTTTTCCCAGCGCCGCATGGTGCAGCGGACTCGAGGGTGTTTTCCTGCTCCGAATCAAAGCGGGTGGTAGGAGGAAGCTGCAAGGAAAGTTACATTTCTTAAACGGACGCATTACGCAATTTTATTATTGCCTTACTGATTGTGATCACCGATCCGTAAGGAAATTCCAGTCAGGCCTGTATCTGGTCTATACCGTTAACGCTGACTGATTTGTATCTCAGTAATGGGCGCAGCTAACCGAATAGTTAACTTCGATTCGCAATCAATAGTAAATTACAATCGATACAAAATACTTCAGATCAAATAGTAAGCTGCAGAAACCTGCTCACTGTCCTTACCCTGCAGAGCTCCATCGCTATTCTGACTGTTTCCGGAGTCTTTACAGCTTTGTTGATTTAACTGCGCTATTGGCCTTCTTCCCCATGTTCTGGCAGACAGGAGATATATTACAAAAAAGTGAAACCTTGAGAGCAGCCGGTTTATTGGAAGACTGGCTGGATACTTTTATTCCTCTTTTTGCAGGCTCGCCAGATCAAAAAAGATATGATCATACAGGTATCGTTCATGTTGCAATAGTTTTCCCATGTTGTCAAGTTGTGACATTACAACTAATTCAGGAATATGTTGGTGCTCGTGAAACTAAGGCATTCGACAACAGTTTACATCTTAAAATAAAAAATACTTCTTGTCTGATGCATTCATTTATATAAATGGTGCAGTCACTGCATGCTATTGACTGAATGATCTGATCTGATGTCATAAACTTCAGTATTCATTGCCATCAAAATGGTTTACCACCCCATAATACTGCTAGTAATTATATGCATTCTCCATTAGAGTCCGCATTACTTGCTCACCGATACTGATCCAAATTTAATAACGTTCCCACGTCCAACGATCGTGTTACCGAGACAAGCCAATATATTTTCTTTTGTGTGAAAACATGTTTCATGCACGTCTTCCCATCCCCAGTGCAGACTACAACACCGTAGTGTCTCCACTGCGTCTGACACATGTCAAACGGGCACACGCCCCGCGGGAAGATGTCTGGCGTCGGTCAAGCCCGTGGCAAACCACACCCCGTTCTATCCACGTGTCGGACCGACCCAGCCTGTCGGCGCCGCCGGTAATGTGCCTGACTGCACGCGGCGCTCTCTGTCGGCGGCGGCGGCGCCCTCTGTCGGCGGCGGCGGCGGCTCGCTGTGGTGGACAGCCCCCGGGTCGGCCCGGCCGGTGACCGGTGATCGAGAGCCGCCCGTCCCGCGCCGCCGGCACGTCCTCGCCTGCTGACGGTACAATGTAATCCACGACTCACGAGCTGTCCCAGCGGCGCCTCTGGTCACTTTGTTCTGCAGCAGCTATCACACTGTGCCAGGGACAGGCGAGACGCGGCGGCGGGTGTGATCAGGAGCGATCACGTCGCCATGCTGCACCGCGCGGCGCAGGAGAGGGGCTACACCGTCTGGTGGACGGTATACAGGGTCTGGTGGACGG